>CM021100.1:351438698-351470910 GCA_007115665.2 Sequoiadendron giganteum
GGGGTGTAAAGTATAGGAACATCATGAAGACTCTTGGGTTGAGAACATTGAATGCATCAAGTGAAGACACTATTGTGAAGAATCTAATGGATGCTTATGAGAGTGTGGGTAAGACCTCACGCTCAAAGGATAGTAATGTCACCTGACGTGTCATTACATCGACTTTCGTAAGCTGTCAAACAAAGAGAGCTCGTATAATTAAAAAGACTAGTGAACAAACGAGAATTAGTAGAAAAACTTTATCAAGAGCCATTGAAAGGTGACAAAGAATTGAGGGAAATGATACAAATGAATTATGGGCATTCTTGGGGAGATTGTCATGAAAAGATAAAGAAGTTGTCCAAGCCTTGAGAACACTAATTGAAGAGTATTGGAAGAATAACATAAGGCCGTCTCCGAATCAAAGGGATGTGGTAAGAAGGAGAATCGATAGTCAGAATCGTGAGCCACATCCAAAGCATTTTTGGATATGACTCAAACCCAATTTTTTTGGAAATTTGAAAATGATTATTGTCAAATTAGTATTTCTCAAAGATTTTTTGAAATGCTTAAACCTTTTTATGTCAAGATAAATCACACATGCACTACTTGTTGTTGTAGACTACATATTGAGTTTTCTAACCATTATGATGTTTATCGTTCTATATGTTTAGATTTGCATACTAACGATGTTTTGCAAGATTGTGGCATAGAAACCCCACTAAAATCTTCAAGATAGTTCTTATCAAAAAAATTATGTGAAATAGAGGATGGCCAGATATTCCATAGGACAACATGCTTGGATGGTTCATGCGAGCGTTGTGGTGGCTTCCAGTGTATGCCAATATGTCAACATATGGAAAGCACAGATGAGGTGGGACATAAACTAGTAGATGTCAGGATGTATAAAATAGTGGCATATGCTACAAAAGATGGGTCTCAAGCAAAAAGGTGTGATTTGGTTATTGAGAAGATTCCAGTGTACCAATTTATGACCACATTTCATCATAGTATACTGTCTAAGTATGCAATGGATACCCATAGAGCCTGATGGTTGGACACATAGTTCAAACTATGCAAGGACACCTTTCCAATTGGAAGCATAGTATCCGTGGTTGGCTTTGTAGAGAACTACACTCTACAACCGCAACATTAGGTGCGGTCATAGTATTACAACTCCACACAAGTTTCGATATTTGTGCACATAGCATTCATTCATGCATCTGATAGTGCAAATGAGCAAAGGAAGATATTGAGGAAGTACCACTTTTACATTAGTGATGATTGCACACATTCTCCAGAGTTCATGCAAGGTTGCTTCCAGATGTTCTACATTGGTTTGGCTCAGAGGGGCATAGAATACGATCAACATATAATATGGTCTGATAACTGTCCAGCATAGTTCAAGAACTCGCACATGTTCTACTAGTTATGTAGGATGCATGCCATTACATGTGTTCAACATATGTGGAACTATTGTGAGACCAAACTTGGAAAGAGGGAGCATGATGGTGTAGGAGCAAGCGTGAAAAGAGCATTAGCACGCGAAGAGTTAAAGTATAAAGATAGTGCAAAGTTGACAGATGCAAAATCAATCGTCAAGTGGTGTAATGCTTTGACGTGTCTAGGTAATGAAGGTACGTCTTCAGTTCGTAGATTTTTTTGGTTGATGGATGATACTAACATTGCACCATACAAAGACTATTGTACACTAATAGGATCGAGTGAGGTACACTCTTTCCTTAGCTCAAATGCAGGTTCATGGAGTATCGATACACAAAAGATGGCATGATTTTTTTCTTCATGTACAATGCAAGACTAAAATGATTGTGAGTCAGAGGAGTGGGTTGACAAATGGTTCACAAGTTATCTTAGCCCACTTCACACGTATCGCCCTCTGACGGCATTGGAATTGACACAGATAGAATCATCGGTCGACTTTGACCACATATCAGATCTAGTTCAATGAGGTGATATATCTACTTTCTTAGTTATTGAAATTCCATATCGTTAGATCTTACTTTGTACTGTATTCGTAATGTTGAAAAATTTCAAGAGATTTTTTGCACATATCAATGCAGGGCATGTTTATGCAGTTATTGCAGATGAAGACAATGAAGAGGGAAAAAACTATTACTTGTGTCATTGTGTTGAGACCAAAAAGAAATTGGAGGCCTCAGTTATAGATGGAGAAAACATCGAATACCCTACAGGCTCAGTTGTGGTTACTGGAACATGAATTAGAAGGTACCCACATTCAAGTGTTAAGCATTGGCTATTTCAGGACTTTGAAATGCATCGGAAGATTCTTCATTACTCGAACCTTGTCATGGCATCCAATGTTCATTTGACGAAATATGGGGGTAGACCTTTGAAAAAGATGTTATGGAAGGTCCGTGAGTCTGACCATGAGGCAATACTTGACACAATAAAGAGTAGAACAGACCCAGATGGTTCGTTGGAGTAATTTGTAATTATATGTACATTGGTTCTTATTAATTTATACTTGTATGCACATTAATTTTTTTGATGCCAATGCTATCATCTTCTTTTATAGTGATTGGTGTCCCCTTGCAAAAAATGCAGATATATGAGCCATCCAAGAGAATGTCAACCAAAAAAGGAATGCAACATCATTATTTTGATGCCTGCATGCAACATCTGTAAGTGCCTTCCATCTATTTTTATTTCATTTCCATTTTGGATGCTCTTTCTTTTTCTATTTTAATTTGCGTATTTGTAAGTAAACTACTAAGGGTTGATTGATCTTTCGTTGTAGAAAATGCTGATTTAAGAGCCATCAAAGAGAATCTCAGCCAAAAAAGAAATGCAACATACTTATTTTGATGATTTTGACAAATCTCAATTTTGATTTCAAGCCATTATAAGAGAGCATGTGAAGCTTAGCGAGGGAATATCAAGTTACTCATTTGAATTTAACCTCATAATGAGCACCTATGATGTAGACATTTAAAGATAATCTTGAATGTATGAGTGACATTGTAAAAGATCTGAGAGAACGAAGTGCTAGAGGCATTGTAATAAGATTTAGTTACATAATGAGATATAATCAAATATTTTAAGGTTGGAGTTCATGTTTGGTGTAGTAGCACCTTGTTCTGTAAATGCCTTGAGTAGGAAAATTTGCAAACTTTAAATTTTGAAATGTAAACAATGTGAAAAAGGTCATATAAAGGTCATGTAAACAATTTGTACATATTTTTCTGCAACTTGTGTGACCAAGTAGACTGTTCCAACAGGTCAAAATAGGTATTTTTATGCTAGGCATGGTCCTCTTTCGCACCGAAACACGTAGAATCGCTCCGAGCTATGTTCCACCGGATCGATCCCTTAAGGGTCCAAAGTGCAAAATGGCTGCAAACTTCAACATGCTATTACTCGGATACCGTGACACTTAGAAACTTCTCGTCTGATCTTACAGAAAGGCGTTGGGGCCCTCTAGAAAAACATCTCTCGGTTTTGGCTATCTTGGAGTGGTTTTCTCGTGGCGGCGGATTTTTATTTGATGGAAAAAGTGTCAAATTCAAAGAGTGCAAAGTTGCAAAGTGGTGCAAATTTTGCTTTGCAATTTGTGTGACCAAACTAACTGCTCCAATGCATCAGAATAGGTATATTTATGCTAGGAATGGTATTTTTTCACATCGAAACACGTAGAATCGCTCCGAGCTATGTTCAATCGGATCGATCCCTTAAGGGTCCAAAGTGCAAAATTTCTGCAAACTTCAGCATGCTAGTACTCGGATATTATGACACTTAGAAACTTCTCGTCTAATCCTAAAGAAAGGCGTTGGGCCCCTCTAAAAAAACCTCTCTCGGTTTTGGCTATCTTGGAGTGTTTTTCTTGTGACGGTAGATTTTCACTTGATGGAAAAAGTGTCAAATTCAAGCAGTGCAAAGTTGGAAAGTGGTGCAACTTTCGCTCTGCAACTCGTGTGACCAAACTAACTGCTCCAACACATTTGAATAGGTATTTTTACTCTAGGCATGGTCTATTTTCACACTGAAACACGTGGAATCACTTCGAGCTACGTTCAACCGGAATGATCCCTTAAGGGTCCAAAGTGCAAAATGGCTGCAAACTTCAAAATGCTATTACTCAAATATCGTAACACTTAGAAATTTATCGTCTAATCCTACAAAAAGGTGTTGGGCCTCTCTAGAAAAACCTCTCTCAGTTTTGGCTTTCTTGGAGTGGTTTTCTCGTGGCGGCGGATTTTCACTTGATGGAAAAAACATCAAATGCAAGTAGTGCAAAGTTGCAAAGTGGTGCAACTTCCGTTTTGCAACTTGTGTGACCAAGCGGATTGTTCCAACACATTTGAATATGTATTTTTATAGTAGGCATGGTATTTTTTCGCACCGAAATACATGGAATCGCTCTGAGCTATGTTCCACTAGATCGATCCCTTAAGGGTCCAAAGTGCAAAATAGCTGCAAACTTCAGCATGCTATTACTTGGATACCGTGACACTTAAAAAAATTCTTGTATGATTCTATAGAAAGGAATTGGACCCCTCTAGAAAACATCTCTTGGTTTTGGCTATCTTGGAGTGGTTTTCTCGTGGCGGCGGATTTTCACTTGATGGAAAAAGTATCAAATTCAAGCTGTGCAAAGTTGCAAAGTGGTGCAACTTTCGCTCTGCAACTTGTGTGACCAAACAGACTGTTCCAACACATTTGAATAAGTATGTTTATGCTAGGAATGGTCCTCTTTCACACTAAAACACCTAGAATCGCTTCGAGCTATGTTCCACTGGATCGATCCGTTAAGGGTCCAAAGTGCAAAATGAATGCAAACTTCAACATGCTATTACTCAGATGACATGTAGAAACTTCTCGTTTGATCCTACAGAAAGGTGTTGGGCCCCTCTAGAAAAACCTCTCTCGGTTTTGGCTATCTTTGAGTGGTTTTCTCGTGGCGGTGGATTTTAACTTGATGGAAAAACTGCCAAATTCAAGCAGTGCAAAGTTGCGGTGCAACTTTTGATTTGCAACTGGTGTGACCAAACTAACTGCTCCAACAAATCTGAATAGGTATGTTTATGCTAGGAATGGTCTTTTTTCGCACCGAAGCACATAGAATCACTCCGAGCTATGTTCAACCGGATCGATCCCTTAAGGGTCCAAAGTGAAAAATGGCTGCAAACTTCAGCATGCTAGTACTTAGATACCGTGACAGTTATAAAATTATCGTTTGATCCTATAGAAAGGTGTTGGGCCCCTCTAGAAAAACCTCTATCGGTTTTGGCTATGTTGGAGTGGTTTTCTTGTGGCGGCGGATTTTCACTTGATGGAAAAAGTGTCAAATTCAAGCAGTGCAAAGTTGGAAAGTGGTGCAACTTTCTGTCTGCAACTCGTGTGACCAAACTAACTGCTCCAACGCATTCGAATAGGTATGTTTACGCTAGGCATGGTATTTTTTCACATTGAAACATGTGGAATCGCTTCGAGCTACGTTCAATCGAAATGATCCCTTAAGGGTCCAAAGTGCAAAATGGCTGCAAAATTCAACATGCTATTACTCGGATACCATGAAACTTAGAAAATTCTCGTCTAATCCTACAGGAAGGCGTTGGGACCCTCTAGAAAAAACTCTCTTGGTTTTGGCTATCTTGGAGTGGTTTTCTCATGGCAGCAGATTTTCACTTGATGGAAAAAGTGTCAAATTCAAGCAGTGCAAAGTTGCAAAGTGGTGCAACTTTCGCTCTACAACTCGTGTGACCAAACTAACTGCTCCAATGTGTCCAAATAGGTATGTTTACACTAGGCATGGTATTTTTTAGCACTAAAACACATGGAATCACTCTGAGCTATGTTCAACCGGATCGATCCCTTAAGGGTCCAAAGTGCAAAATGGCTGCAAACTTTAGAATGCTATTACTCAGATGCCGTGATGCTTAGAAACTTCTCATCTGATCCTATAGGATCGCGTTGAGCCTGTCTAAAAAAAACTCTCTCGATTTTGGCTATCTCGGAGTGGTTTTCTAGTGGTGGCGGATTTTGACTTGATGGAAAAAGCATCAAATGCAAGCAGTGCAAAGTTGTAAAGTGTCACAACTTTCATTCTGCAACTTGTGTGACCAAGCGGACTATTCCAACACATCCAAATAAGTATGTTTACGCTAGGCACGATCCTCTTTTACATCGAAACACATGGAATCACTCTGAACTATGTTCCATCAGATCGATCCCTTAGGTTGGAGGAGTCTTAAGTTGCAAATTTGTAAGTTGCTTAAAGCAACAAATTTGAAATGATATTGAATGGACCACTTAGCACTCATTGCATCTAAGTGATTCTCACAAAGGTGAGGCACTAGGCCTTCCCAGGAGGTCACCCATTCCAGTATACTCCAGCTCAAGCGCTTAACCACAAAGCTTTTTCCCCAAGGTTAAGCCCACTTAGCTTGCAACCCCATTTGCAAAACCTTCAACAAGTGTTGTGCCTTATGAAAATTTCATTATAGAGCCCCTTTAGCTCATCAATTGATAAGTAGGAGGTATTTTCTACAATGTGTCAAATTGTGATATTGATATCAAAATTCCATTGAGCAATCATTTGTAGTATTAGATATAGCTCTAGCTTCTATAGTATTGCACGTGATTGTAGATAGTTTCAAATATCTAGATAACATCAATAGTTCACATTACCCAAGAAAGATGAACATCTTAAAGACATTTGCGGAAATTAGGACAATTAACATTCTTGTGGACTTAGGGTTGCAATATTTGATCTACAACATGTTCCACCATTTCTTCAATAGGATCAAGAACACACATAATGAAGGTGTGTTTGTAGCTATGAAAGATTATGGTTTGAACTATCCAGGAGAGTGATGTTTTATCTCGACCAACCATATCTATACCATGGTTTTTTTTGAAATAAGGATGGGTTCTCTCTTCATCGACATATACATTATTCCTCGATGTGTTCACACTAGTGTTACAAGACTAAGACTCACCTCAGACTTGACAAGCCATTTTTTGACTTGGACTCGGGCTCGGAGCCCAGACTCGACAAATAGAAAAACCTAAGAAATTCAAAGATTTGTAAGGATTTAAAACTTATTTCATGCACCCTTTAATAAATAAACCTTAAAGACACAATAGCATCATCAAATAGAAATTACTATGATCCCATACACAAACATACATCAATCACATAAGTATAAGCACAAATTTTAGCTGAAGGAAATAACACATTTAGATATATAAATATTGTGATATTGCTATCAAGATTCAATCGTGTAGTTTTACAAGTGAAACTCATTGACCCATGATTCATTAGTAGTGTTTCACAAGAACCCATCTCTCATGATAATGAATGGTTCATAAGGAGGAAGATAAATCTTCATACATTTCTTCTATCACAAATGAGATAAGTGCTTGGTTTCATGAAGGTCATGAGAAAAACATTAATGGGGAGTGGATACATGAAGAATTGATGGAGAATGATAATGGCTTTAGACCTGCTATAAAGGAAAAAAAAAATCGTTTCAATGATGCAAGAGGTTTTTGGTTTCACTACCAAAATGAGCCTACGAAGAATGCATGTGAAACTCCTTTTGACCTTGAGGGTGTACTTACTCCATCTAAAGATCATACATTGAGGATGACATAGGTCAATGCTAGGGCTAACCAATTAATAATTATACAGGTGAATAAGTCAAACATGTACATGTCAATAAGGGAAGTACAAGTACTCAAAAACACGTAAGCCTCAAAAAGTATACACACGAATCCATAGTATAAAAAAATTAAAACAAAGTATATGCACAAATACAAGGTATACACATGAAAACATGTAAGCCACAAAGTATACAATCGAATGCACGTAAGTCACAAAGTATACATGTAAGTTGTAAAGTATACACTTGAATATGCATAACTCATATCTATTGAACAGTCAATTTAGAATGCAATATGGACAGGCATCGATAAAAGATATTTGTATTAACCAAATAGCCATGTAGGCATACATCAATATATGTCGATATAAGTATGAAATATTTATACAAAATAGCCATATAGGCTTACGAGAATACCATCTAGGCATACAATGTCAAATATGTTCAATAAAAAATATGTACAAAACTGCCATGTAGGCATACAAAAAAGTTCTCTAGAATCAAAAGTCATTGCTCTCCATGCACAGGAAATAAAATATTTCCCTTTCCTTTTTGCTCGGATGGCGATATGTCTACCACTCATTTTTGCTTTGCTCGTGGAGTGCTCCTGCTACTCCTCCTAGGGTTTAGTTCATGATGAAGTTTTAACTGTTACAATAAGAAGTAAAGACATGAATATATAGAAATTACATTATAAAAAATGATATATTTGACAAAATAATCACTTACAACCATCTCACGATCTCTCTCCACAAGGGAAATATCCTCACACCCATGCTCAGGCACGCTCAAGCCCTGTATAAACCATACAAATAGACAAAAACTACGTGAATCAATAATGGTTTGATTTTTCACTAACTAACATCTATAACAACAAATGTAAATTAAAATTTACTAATTTGCCTCATACCTCTTCTATCAGAGCCATCGAGGATTGTATAGCAAATGTCACACCAATATCCATTACCCTCATCACATTCAGAGGTGTATCGTTTCGCAACAACTAAAAATAAAACAACAAATTATTCAACGTAATCAATGATGTGCATGTATTAACTACACAAATCTATTAAGTACTTGATTCATTAGTTAAACTCTTTATTCTATTACCTGCATGAAGGTTTGAGTAAATCCATCGCCACTGGGAAGGGTTCCATCAAAACCTCCAATATTAGTCTGTTCAACATCCAAAATTGCATATTAAATTACCATTCGTAAAACAATGCCATTAATATGCAATAAAATTATAATTGTTTACTAGTTACATACCCTAGCGACAGGTGTACTACAAAAATAGGTTGGCGGGGGGGCGGTGTATCCAGTCTTAACACTGTGACCCTGCAATTTTATTAAAATCATAAAACATTTCTAGTTAATCTTGCATTTCAAATTCGAAATTTGATAAATTAAATTCAATGAACACATGCACTAAATTTTACCTGACTATCAATGCCATATGCCTCATGTAAAATGTCAGCTGCCCTCTCCATCTCCATAGTTGCAGATGGATCCTACGTACCAGTCTCCTGTCGGTGGGGTCATGTGAACAAGTAGCCCCGCAAGATTTACACACATTTGTTCGAAAGCCACCACTAGAAGACTCCCCTGGATGGTGCTGTAGAATAGGGCTAGTATGATGGATGACACTCTGGGTCAAGGTTTTGATTGCTCTCAATGTCTCTATGTCAGCACTTTCCTTCACGATGGAAGGCATAACAATGTTCTCATGAGGTGGCCTAGCGAGAGCTCGTCTACCTTGCCACATAGGATCCAGCTGTGCACCAGGTCTATCCTGAGCTGACCCCCCACCTCTCCCCTGGAAATCCCTCATATCAAAATAATTTGGGATTTTGTTCAATATGAACTCACTGTATAGTTTCCTAAGGAAATATTGTGGGACCTCACAATTGGTGCACGGTGGGTAATCGAAGACCATGTACCACCTATCATAAAATTGGTCCTTCATTTGTTGGCGGTGGCACCAATGGATAGGAAACCTCTTCACATTGAGGGTAAGATTTTGATTTGTGCGTGGGTTGGTGAATAATGAGCACAAATCACCTTTTGTAATTTTAAAATCTTTCACATCCTTGTATGATAGTTTATTTGCATAATAGTCCCTAGCCACCTGCCTCCTATCTTCCCATCTAGTTATTTGTTTGCTAATTGAATCTACGTTTGGTAACATATCTTTCAATGAATTTGCTAGGGTCATTCTTTCTGTGGTTGAACCATTTGGATCACTCAACCTATTGATCAAATCCTCAATTTGTTTTTTGTTGTTCTCAATTTCACTCATTAAATTTTGTTGAGTGGCAGGAGGGGGTTGAGTGATTGGTGGAGGAGGTTGATGTTGTGGTTGATTTTGATCTTGAGTATTTGGTTGGTCTTCCTGTTGAGGATTTTGAGGGTTTGTAGGTTGATTTGCATCTCTTAAAAATTCAAACAAATAGATATCAAATTCAACCTAAAACTAACAAATTCAAAACAAAAACCATAGAATCCTTACCTCTTACAAATCCTCGTCGTCATGGTGCCATTGTTGTGAAGAAATAGGGATTCTTGGCGAAAAAATTCTCCTCCTAGAACGCGAGCGTGATATTCTGGGGTTTTTGGCTGCGGGTGCAACAAAAAAACCAATTGAAATGCAAATGAGAGATTTGCATTTGTTTTTTTTCTTTTAATAGTTGATAATGCGAACATGTTATAATGCGCTCGCATTATTTATTTAGAGTTATAGTCGTCGAGACCTTGCCTAGGTTTAACAGAGACATAACGCGAGCGCGTTATAACGCGGTTATGGTTTTCAATTTTTTTTTTTTGAGGGTTTCCACGGAATTTCTAGCCATTTCCATGCACCTGCCCTCTTGCATCCATTTAACTCCATTGCCATCCAAGGAGCACACAAGACATCCAAAGATCAAGGGGCAACCAAGGAAGGAGACATTTGAAGGTATAATCAACAATCAATTTGTTTTACCTTGATTTCATGCTTATCTTGCCTTAGGCTAATCATTGAGGTGTCCTCTTTTGTGTTATTTCCTCTTATTGCATTACTCATTATTTGTTTAGCATCTCACATTAGGACTTGAAATTTTAAAGGGATCACATTTTTGGCACGCCCGGTGGGAGCCACAAACCGGTTTCTTTTCTTCAAGTTTTTTGTTGTTGAATATTTTTGCAGGTTCAGGTCATAGAGGTGTGGACTTGCCCTCCTGGGTGTTGCAGAGGGGCGGATACACCCTCCTGTTCTGACGTTTATTGACAGTTTTTACTGCAAAAGTGTGGATACGCCCTCCTGTTCCGACATTTTCTAACAGTTTGCTGCAGAAGTGCGGATATGCCCTCCTGTTCTGATGTTTTCTAACAGTTTGCTACAAAAGTGCGGATTTGCCCTCCCAGTTCAGCGTTTTCTAACTGTTTTCTACAGAGGGGTGAATTTTCCCTCCCGGTTCAGCGTTTTCTAACCATTTTTTGCAGAGGGGTGGATTTTCCCACCCGGTTCAACATTTTTAACTGTAAAGGGGTAGATTTTCCCTAAACAACACATTCGGGAAGGTAAAAAAGTTGCATTTTAGCTTCGTTTTTGCCTTTGTTTTTGTTGTTTGGAGCTCTAATCCTCTAACCTTGTTTGTTGGTTGCAGGGCCTTTGTTTTATTCAAATTTTAAAACAACTAACATTTGCTTGCAGGGCCTTTATTTTATTCAAATTTTAAAGTTTTCCTTCCTATTTTATCTATTCACTTAGCATAATTAGGGGGAAGTAATACTTGTTGTTTGTTGTGTCTATTTTTTTTTATGTTACCCTAAGGGGGCATTAGTTTGTTTTCATCTTCACCTTTGCACTTTGTGTGGATCCGGGGGGTAGTTGGAGACAATTAGTGTCTTCTTCTTAGTGGGACCTGCTTGGGGATTTCATCATCCCAAGAGATGATCCCAACCACGCATATCGGTGGGGTATAAAAAGGGGGGAGAGCCAAAGCTATACGCCAATCCAGTTGCATCATAATTGGTGGAACGTCGAAGCTAGCGTGATACCTAGATAGATGTGAAGAGTTGGTATGAGCCTTTCAGTATCTCGCTGGGGTTCCCAACTCACGCTTGTGACAGATTGGTGTTCACGGTTGTGCCTCACGTACCGAGCATATATCGAGGACTCCCTAGAAACCTTGTTCATCCTAGAGTAAGACCTTTGCTAGCCATACCCCTTAACACTAATCATAGGATTGTGCTTGTCAAAAGTGTCTTTCTATGAAAAACTAGTAAATTTTGATAAGTCAAACCTTCATTGAGTCATTTCAAGTCCTTTCCATAATCTCTCATCCAAACCAAGTCACTATTTTTTTGCAGAGAGGCGAACTTTCCCCCCCGTTCTGACATTTTCCACTATAGAGGCACGAACTTGCCCCCTTGTTTTGACATTTTCCATTGCAGAGGGGTGAACTTTCCCCCCTATTTCAGCATTTTCCACTGCAGAGGGGCGGATTTGCCCCCTTGTTTCAGGATTTTTCCTGCAGAAGGGTGGATACGCCCTCCCGATCCACTATTTTTACAGTAGAAGTGTGGATACGCCCCCCTAAATAGACAGTTTCATCCATTTTACCATTCCAAACCTCCGTTTGAACTCCCAAAGTCTCCGTTTGATCATTTGATCATCCTAAACACTCATCTAACCAATCCAAACATCCATTTGACCATTCCAAACCTCCATTTAACCTTTCTAAAATGTCCATTTATCACATTCTCATTGATCATTCTACCATTTGGGATACCCATCTTACCATGTGACCTGAACATTTTCACTTTCCAAAAAGATCAATTCAACAATGCATCTTCCATTTGCATTCATCATCATCCCTCAACTCAAAATCTCTTAAATCTTGTTTTAGGAGTTATCTCCTGAATTAACCAAGCATTAAGTTTGATCCTAATAAATCCGCTTCTGTCTTGAGGCGGATTTGTATTGTAAGTCAACATCATTGGTCCAAATCAATCCCCTTCTATCTCAAGGTGGATTCAGTGCCGTGATCATTGATTTAGCTAGCTCAATCCAATCAACCAATGTCATAAGTCACTTAGGTTGATTTCCAAATCAGGTTTTAGGATCTCCTCCATCAAATCATATCCTTATCCAAATCATCAAATTGATACATCATCAATTGATCCAACAACCCTTATCCAAAGTCATCAAATCAAACTGATACATCATCAAATTTGATCCATCATCCTATCCAATCCAACATCATCCAATCAAAATCATGAAATTGATACATCATCAATTGATCCATCAATTTATCCAATTGATTCATCAATTTATCTAATTGATCCAATCCAATCTATCCAAATCCAATCAAAATCCCATTATCCAATCAAATCAAATCCTTATCCAAATCATCAAATTGATACATCATCAATTGATCCAACAATCCTTATCCAAAATCATCAAATCAAATTGATACATCATCAAATTTGACCCATCATCCAATCCAATCCAACATCATCCAATCAAAATTATCAAATTGATACATCATCAATTGATCCATCATCCCATCTATCCAAATCCAATCTTATCCAATTGATCCAATCAAATCCAGTCCTCATCCAAATCATCCAATTGATACATCATCAATTGAGCCAAACAAATCCAATCCTCATCCAAATCATCAAATTGATCCATCATTCAATCCAAATCAATCGATCCAAATCATCACCTAGATCATCCTTTAGAAGTTGCATCTTGAAATCACTTAGTTGTTTTGCACGTTCATGCCCGTTTAGACCCATTAACAAACAAAAAAGAAAATGGAAAACCAAAAAACTCAAGGTTCCCAACCAAATGTCGCTCAATATCCTAATAACATTCCACACGATCCCTATAATGGCATCTCATCTCAATCGAACATCGACATCCATAATATCACACCACCTAGTGACAAAAAGATGCTCAATCAACCCGAAGTCACCGTTGATGAATATCTCAGTAATCCTACCAATGTCCAAATGATAGATCATCTCCTAAATGAACGTTGGGATAAGATCCTTGCCACCTTAATCATGAAGGGAGTCAAACCACTGTTTGGTTTTAACACATCACAATATGCCCTTCTCGCATTTGTTGATCCACAAGCCTCACAAAATGTTCTTGAAGGTTCCTACATTCTTGAAGGTGCACCCACTGAAAATTGGCACTACCCCAAACTTGGAAATGCTGTCATCCATCAAGTCCAAGAATATCCTTATCTTCGAACCACAACATCTACTATTCCACCACCCAATCATAATGATCCTCATACCTATGGCATGCCACCATACATCGCATCTGCTCCACCGCTTCCTCCCCCATATTTTAATATTGGGGGTACACCTACACTTACCAATGTGCTACCTCCTGCATTTCAACAACCTCCAAATAATCGACACCAATCCACCACACTACTAGCACCACCACAGCATGCTGCTACTGTTCTAGCTTCATCTCAACCCTTGCATCCACAACATTCACAACACACTACCATTCTCACACAACCATCACATCAATTAGTGCAGCCTACCTCACAACAACAACAACACATCTCATCTCACCCATCTAATCAACAATAAAATATCTTATCTCACCCACCTCATCAACAACAACAATGACCCCCACAACAACATGTGCATATCCCTACACAAACACTCCATAACTTGCTTACTAAGTACCTCTATCATCCATCTAGCACATACACGGTTCCATCCCATATGAATCCTCATTAGAATGTGCAAAACTAAACACATACCCAACCGCCACCTTACACCAGTCCTTCACAACCTCAACACCATCCTCACCAAGAAACATCGAATCCATACCCATATGCCACACAACAACCCACCATTGCACAACAGTACCAATCCTATCCGCCCTACTTTCAACAACAATCAACTCACCAATAGAGGGCACCTTACACTTCCTATTACCAACAAACATCATCACATCAACAAAGAGGCCCTACCTCCATGCATTACGAAAATACTATGCAACAATAGGATCTGTCTCTTGCTCCCTACTATCACTAACAATCTCCTTACCAACAAGTGGCTCCCACTCATCACAATCAAACATCCAACTATCAATCCACCTATCTAATTCAACCCGTCTATGATCCAACAATGGTAGGGCCATCCTCATCATATCCACAATACTATCCATACAATCAATCCAATTTGACTCCCACGACTCCCGTCAATAAGGACTTGGAAGAAGTAAAAGCAACATTAAAGGACCTACAAGCTGGAGTGGGTAAACAATCCTTCAAGTTTGAGGACATATGTCCTTATCCTTTTGACCCCTCCATCTCCTTGATTCCTTTTCCCAAAAAATTTGAGATACTAAAATTCGATAAATACAAAGGAACCAGGGACCCTAGAGCCCACCTTCAAGAATTCTATGCCCATTGTCAAGAGGTCATGCATAATGACAATTATCTTATCCGACTTTTTCCAAAAATTCTACAAAGGGTTTCCCTTAATTGGTTTATGGGGTTTGAAAATGGATCTATCAAAACCTTTGCACAACTATCCGAATAGTTTGTCTCCCACTTCTCTTTTAATATAGAGAAGGATATTGACACACTTGATCTCCTAAAAGAAAAACAACATGATGGAGAAACCTTTACAAGCTACTTACAAAGATGGCATGCCTTGGCTAGCAGGATGAAATCCCCACCAACAAAAAAAGATATGGTCACATTATTTATCAAAAATTCCCTCCTAGATATGGATCATAACTTCCAACTCCATTGTATCACCACCTTTGCAACACTTGTGGAGAAGGGCCCCATCTTGGAACGAGCCCTTGTTACAAAAGGGCAAGTCAAACATTTTAATTCTAATAGAGAGAAATCCTTTGGGGATAAACCTCATTATTGGAATATAAATTAAAATGTTTGCAATGATGTTGTCACTGACACCAAACATGTTCAAGTGGCCACCACCACGCAAAGATACCCTCCTCAGCAACAACCGTCAGTCTAGAACGCGATATCCATCCCCCAAGGGGCACCACAAAAACAATCCAACCAAAATAACCAAGGGGGAAACAAACGATAGTTCACTTAGTTGGGAGAAACCCTTAGCATGGTGTTTAACAAGCTTCTTCAAGCTAATTATCCCATCACATATCCTATCACCAAACCTCTTGATACGTCTAAACCCAAGCCTGCTTGGTTTAAAGACAACGAATATTGTGAATTTCACAAGATTAAGGGACATACCTTAGATAAATTTCAAGGCCTACAAATCTACATTCAAGGCCTCATCGATCGAGGTGAAATCCATGTAGATTCTAACAAAACATCTTCGTCCAATGCTCAAATCCAAATATATCAAAATGCTTTTCCTAACCACAATCAGGGTCCTAGTACTTCCAACTCTAATCCTAGACCTAGCAACAATAACAAGCTAGGTAACAACACCAATAACATCAGCTATAAAAATGTGTCATACAATTATCAAGGTGTGGTCTCATATGTAGAACAAGCAGAGCCATGTGTACCATGATACATGTCAAAGGAAAAGATCCACAATGTGTTGTTACCACTCGACGAACCTGCATTACAGTCCCAACAACTCCTCCATCCACCCAATGACCATCTTTCAATTCACAATATAACATCCTAGACCACCTAGGCAAGACTGCCACCCAAATATCCCTCTTAGATCTGCTTAAGTCATCTCCTGTGCATCAAGAAATCTTGACTAAGGCTTTGTAAAGCACACAAGTGCCTGATGATATTGACCCTACCCAATTCCAAGCATTGGTAGGCAATATCTCCTCAACCTATCAATTAGCCTTTAGCCAAAAATACATGCCGCATCTTGATTCAAGCCATAACCGCCCCCTCCATCTCGAGGTCGGCGTAAATTGTCAAAAAGTAAAAAGGGTACTAGTAGATAACGGTTCGGCCCTAAATCTTTGCACATTAAAATTCATACAATAGGTTGGATACACCTAGGCTGATCTAAGAAGTCAAGTTATCACCATCAAGGCATATGATAATGCAGAGTTGGATTCTGAAGGTATTATTTGCCTCCCTATTCAAGTGGGCCCCATTGTACAATACACTATGTGTCATGTTCTAGACCTTGAGCTTCCCTACAACATCCTTCTTGGCTGTCCATGGATTCATTCTATGCAAGCCGTCCCATCCACCTATCACCGATGCTTAAAGTTCCCATTTCAAGGCATGGAGGTTACCATACAAGCTCATCCCAAACCTTTTGAATATTGTTGTGCCTTGGAAGCTTCCTTTCCGCATTCACATTACTATCCAAGAGTCGAAATGGAGGCATCCCCAACATCTAATTTTAACCCATCCACCAATACACTATACACCTCATCGCCACCATCATCCACACCTGCTTGCACTGTCACCAAGGTCCAGATCATAGACAAGGGATGTGGCGAATATGAAAAAGTTGGAGATTTGTCACATGTGGGTGATGTGACAAGTCTAAGGTTTTAGAAGTCCTTGGTACATGTAAAGTGACAAGTCAAGCCTTCTAGAACTTTGCATGGGGATGTGGAAGACCTTGGAAAGACAAAAGTGAATTAAAAATTCACATGGGGAAGAGAGGAGCCTTGGATAAATAAATGTGAATTAAAAATTCACATGGGAAAGAGAGTCAAGGCCAAGAAAGGCAAGTGGAAAGGTTGACCAGAAAAGGTAAGCCAAATGGCTAAACCTAACAGAGACATCAGAATTTGCATAGATTTCTGAGATCTTAACAAAGCCTGTCCAAAAGATGATTTTCCATTGCCTAACATCAACATGTTGGTCGAAATTACTGCGGGACACAAGATGTTATCCCTCATGGATGGATTCTTTGGCTACAATCAGATCCGAATTGCCCCTGAAGATCAACACAAAACCGCCTTTACAACACCTTGGGGTACCTTTTGTTACAATGTCATGCCCTTTGGCCTCAAAAATGTGGGGGCAACATATCAACTAGCGATGACTGTAATATTCCATGACCTCATCCACATTATCTTAGAGGATTATGTCGATGACTTGCTGGGAATATTCAGAACTAGAGAAGAACACCCTGCCATCCTGAAAAACATCTTCGAGCGCTTGAAGCAGTACAAGCTGAGACTGAATCCGAAAAAGTGTGTGTTTGGTGTCACATCAGGGAAATTGTTGGGCTTCATAGTTTCCCAGAGAGGCATCGAGGTTGACCTTGCTAAAGTAAAAGCTATCATGGATATGCCTCCACCTAGAAACCTAAAACAATTAAGAAGCCTTTAGGGAAAGCTACAATCCATCCATCGGTTTATAGCCTAGCTGCGGATAAATGTCAGCCGTTCACTCACCTTCTGAAGAAAGACACCACCTTCAAATGGAATCAACAGTGTCAGTTAGGTTTTGATATGATCAAAGGATACTTGGCCCACCCACTAATCTTGATGCCACCTATCCCTGGAAAACCCCTCTTGTTGTACATCTTTGCCACTTCTGTTGCATTGGGGGCATTGTTGGCACAATATGATGAATCATCCAAAGAACGAGCAATCTATTACATTAGCTGCACATTGGTCAGTTATGAACTTAATTATTCACCGATGGAGAAAGCATGTCTCGATGTGGTCTTCAATACACAAAAATTATGTCATTATATGCTTAGCCATCCTATAAGGTTGATATCAAAAGTGGACCCCCTCAAATACCTGTTATCTAAGACAACCCTCACTGGCTGAATGGCTAAATGGATCATGCTTCTTAGTGAGTCTGATATAGAATATGTGGACAGAAAAGCCATCAAAGGATAGCTAATAGCAGATCAATTGGCAGATTCTCAGTTAGTAGATGCCTACCCCATAGAAGTCGAATTCCTAGATGGAGTCTTTGTGGTATTAGAAGCTACCACATGGACACTGTACTTTGATGGATCACACACTCATAATGGATCGGGGGTAGGAGTCCTGCTTATCACCCCCCAAGGTGATTACATACCAAAATAATTCAGACTAGCTTTTCCTTGCACCAACAACATCTCTGAATATGAAGCCCTTCTCACAGGCCTTAGAATCGCAGACCAATGGCACATCACTCATCTGCAAGTTTTTGGTGACTCCCAGTTGGTCATAAAATGGGTCAACGATGAGTTTCTAATAAAAGATGAAAAGTTGTTGCCTTACAAATGAATGGTGGATGAATTCCAAAAATATTTCACCTCATTCAATTTGAGCAGATCCCGAGACTCCAGAATAAGGTAGCAAATGCTATGGCTACCATTGGTTCTCTCCTTGACATGTTCCTAGTCGAGCAACTCCTAATCCCATCGCACAATATCCTTGAGAGTGACATGGTGTGTGCTATTGTAGGTCCTGAATCCCCTTGGTACCATGCCATTTACACCTATATTCATGATGACACCCTCCCACCTGATCTCACGAGATATCAACGTAAATCATTATCCAACGCACTGCCCGCTACATGATTATCGGTGATACACTTTATCGATGTGGGTATGATGGAACTCTCCTCCGCTGTTTAGATGAAACTGAAGCTTGCACAATATTAACAAAAGTGCATAGCAGTATTTGTGGGGCCCATTCTAATGGTATGGCCCTAGCCAAACGGATTCTCAGAGTAGGATATTATTGGCCTATAATGGAACATGATGCTTGTGAATATGTCAAAAAGTGTCTTCCATGTCAACAACATGCATATCTGATTCACTCTCCATCACAATAGCTACAACCTTTCACGACACCTTGGCCGTTTTCACAATGGGGTTTCAACTTGATTGGCAAGATCTACCCTCCATCCTCTAATGGTCACAACTTTATCATCATAGCCACTGAATAATTCACCAAGTGGGTGGAAGCCATACCACTCACTCAAATCACTGGTGTTCAGATCTCTAAGTTCATCCTCTACCATATCCTCTGCAGGTATGGTATCCCCTCGGCCATCATCATCGACAACGGAGAGCCATTCAAAAATAAGTGTATGAATCTCCTTTGTGACACATATCATATCCAACATCGTTGGTCCACTCCCTATTACCCCCAACGTAATGGACAGGTAGAAGCAACAAACAAAACATTGATCAAAATCATTAAGAAGATGGTCAATAGTACTGGTCGTGATTAGCACCTCCATATCCATCCCGCTCTTTGGGCCTACCATACATCCATCCGCATCCCTACCAGTGCTACTCTATACTCTCTTGTCTATGGCACTTAAGCCATCTTGCCAATCGAAGTTGAAATCCCCTCACTCTGAATCTCCATCAAGAATCTTATCACTGACGAAGACACCTGAGTGGCATGCCTGGCACAATTGGAATTGCTGGATGAAAAATGGGTCAAGGCTTATAACCATCTGCAAGCCTATCAACACCAACTCAAAAGGAGCTATAATAAGAAATTCCACCCTCTCCAATTCAATGTTGGTGATTTGGTCCTTAAAGAGAATCAGCGGAATCAACAAGATCGAGAGAAAAAGGGTAAGTTTGAAGCAACTGGTTGGTCCCTTATGTCATCACCGCAAAATATGGTTCTGGTGCCTACAGACTCTCCACTCCTGAAGGGGAGCCCTTGGATGAACCTATCAACATCATGCACCTGAAGAAGTTCTATACTTAGGTCAGTTGGGGTATCCTTCCTGGTAAATCTCAAAAAATATAAAAAAATCAAAAAAGTAAAAAATACAAAAAAATTAGAAAATTAGAAAAATCCAAAAATAGTAAAGAGAAATAATTTATCCTATGGTGAAAACCACCACTATGTGGTGCCTTGGATACGTACGATTGGCGAAAACTTGGCAGTAGACGCCTCTCGTATAGGGCTTAATCATTATCTACCTCGCGTCCTGGTTACTTTATGGCTTATCCGTCGATTCCTCAATCCCCATATCCTCCCATCTGCTTGCACCACGTCGTCGCTTGGTATATTTTGGTTGAGTATTGGACGACCATCATCTACTATCTGACACCTTGAGCTTGTTATCCTACTTTGAGCTTGTGTCATCTCATTGTTGTGGTTGTCTCCATCTAGGTTCACTCCTCGTGTCCATCTCCATCTAGGTCTAATCGTGTGTCTCTTGAACTACGACGCCTCTACGCTTGCACGTAGGCAAGGCTAATCTTTGGATCGGCCCTCGAGGCATTTTGTCCTTCATCATGTGTCCTCATGGTCCAATTTTTGATCTTATCCATCCTCGGTCTTTTGTCCTATCCAAACTACGTTGCCTCTGCGCTTTCACGTAGGCAAGGTTGATCTTTTGATCTGCCCCCGAGGCTTGTGTTTGTCTTGATCATCCATTGGTTTCCATCAATCCTTTTTCCACTCTTTTACCATGGAATTTTCTTGAACTATGAGGGCTCTGAGCTTTCATGTAGGCAAGGCTGATCTTTGGTCAACCCTCGAGCCCCTAGGTCTTTAGGTGGTGTCTTGTCCTCTTGTTTTCTTGTTGTTAAGTCCATTCCTATCATCGCTGATTCTTCACAAACAAGATCTTCTCGTATCAAGAAATCTACCCAATGGAAATCATCCCGTGTCATCTAGGTCACTTTAGCTTAGTGTCCATCATCGGTCTTAACATGATGCATCCTTCCTCGCAGACCACATCAACCCCATCCATCCTTGGGATCTTATGGAAAAGGACACTTGTAATTGATCATGATCTTTTGGTAATTTTGGATTTTGTTTATCATTTGAGCTCCCTATCATCACTAGTCAAAATCACCATGATCCATCATATTATGGTGTGTTTTTCCTAGTCGACATTGGGGCATCTCTTGACTATTTGTTTTGCTATTGTTGTCTACTAGGATGCTCCACGTAGTACCCACCGAGATTCCTCTCGGATCCTACGTTATGTGGGGGCATCCCTTTGTGCTTGTGGTTATCCCAATACCCGGCCCAACCAAAGTCATCGCAATGTTGAGGTATTGGGATAAACTTCTTGTTTGTTGTGTTTGTTTTATGCATTAGATATTAATCTGTCTTGGTTTACATACCCTGATGCCTGATGTCTTATGCTATAGAAAAAATCAGTGCTCTAAAGGATGGAAAATTGCATTCATGTCGCCTTTCCTCTCATTGCATATTCCCCCTTCATTTAATCTTGCTCCTACATCTATGACTCCTAATTTTGGTTTGCAAACTCTCATTCCCTCTTACTAACTTTTCTTCTTAGGATCCTTACGGTTCTTGACAGGTACTGCGCTCCACACACCCTATGCCTACCCATTGATACCTATGTCTACATTCATTCAGGCTCATTTATCCATTTACATCCATTCATTTATCCATTTGCATTAATTCATTAGGTTCATTTATCCATTTACATCCATTCATTTATCCATTTACATTAAGTTCATTTATCCATATTGTATTAATTCATTAGGTTCATTTATCCATTTACATCCATTTACATCAATTCATTAGGTTCATTTACCCATTTACATCCATTCATTTATCCATTTGCATCAATTCATTAAGTTCATTCATCCATACATTTCCATATATTTTCATATCCACCTATGCATCATTATTAAACCCATATTAATTACATCATATATACAATTGCATTACCATTCATAAATCATTAACATCATCCATAATCACATCATCCACACATGCATAAATAAATCATTAACATCATAACACAACATCCATATCAACACAAAAACATCATATACATATGCATAACATACATCATCTATCATAAGAACATCAATATAACACCATATGGATAACATAAATCATCCATCACAAAAATGTTCGACATAGTATCAATGGGGACCATCACATATCATCATCAAAATAATACAATTTTCATATCCAAAATATCGTCACAACATAACCTCCTACATATCATCCTCAAATAAAAAGCATAACCTTAGTATATGTGTTACACCTCCATCCGGTACCTGTCACAATACTTGTATCCTGTCACCTATCCTCTGCTTGCCCTGAGTTGCCCACACCTGACCTCTGAGGAGACTCAGGTACCGGTCCCTTGTGTGTTAGAGTTCCCTGCGACGCACGAGCTGGAGTCCCAAATCGAGAGGGAGTCGGCTGAAAATCATTGTACCCCTTGATCCATGTCCCCAAAGACTGGGATGATACCAACATCTGTAGTATCTTCCTAACATACTGCACTATACACTACATCAGATCTAGCACTGCCTGCTCATACGCACCTCTCCATTATGCCACCTCATGCATGTACTCATCTCTGTGCCCAACCTGGAACCGAGCGACATTCTGCTCATACCTGTATCTATCCTGCTCTCTGCTAATGGCTCACCGCTCCTGCTCCCATGCCTCTTGTGCCATTGTCAGTCTCTACCCACATAGTCTCTAGCTTTGCCCCATCACCCTACACTCCCTATGACTGCCTCTGAGCAATGTCCCTCTCAGCACTCTCAGCCCGCACAACTGTTGTGTCTCTCTGGAACTACAGGATCTAGACCTGTCTCAGTACACTATCCCTCTCCCCCTGTAGTGCTTGCACCTATCCCTATGCACTCTCTCTCTCAATCCTTATGCACTCTCTCTCTCACTACACTGTCTCTAACCCAACCTCTACGACCTTGGCCCTCGCTCTCATCTCCTCTAAAGATGCCTCTACCGTAGATACCCTCTCCTGCAGCGTTGTCCTCTCCTCCAGAAGTCCTGCCACCTAAATTCTCAGTGTCTCCATATCCCTCTCAGCCCGCTAAGAACACTCCATCGAGACACGATCTCCTCCCCCTACTGGCTTTGGTTGACCTCACATCTGAGCTACTATCATCCCTGGCTCTAACTTGTCTCTGTCCCATGTCACCCAAGCCAGCTCCCCCCGTACTCTCTCCATCCCTACTCGCATCTCATCCCTCTCTCTCTCTCAACCACCTATATATCTGTTATCAGATGACCCACAACATGATCAAACATTATCATCTCTGACTCCTTCACCCTTTGCACCTCTTCCTCCACCCTCCTCAACTCCTCTTCTAACACCCATAGCCTCACCTGGGCCCCTCTCAGTAACGTCATTGGATCATCCACTGCAACCGCTGGTACTACTGCTAGAGGATCCACCACCTGTACATCGAGGTCCATAGCCTCCCCCTCTATCTCATCCTGCACCTGCTCCACCTGACTCGTCAACCGAATCCTCCTCGGCTGTCCTCTCCTCCCCACTCTCATTAGTCTCATAGGCTTCCCTCCAGGGTGCCTCTCCCCCTCTGGCTCCTGCTCCACTTAGATCTCTGGTTAGACCCTCCTCTGATGACTACTCTCAGTCATCCCCCTGGGGCGTCCTCTGACATCTACCACACCTTTTGCTCCCTCCTACGGATCTATAGCCCTTGTGTCCTCCTGCTCCTGCTTAACTCTCACCTGCACTTGTCTCCTCCGTACTCTACCACCAATCCCTATATGAGTAGCCCTCCCCTCCCTCATCTCGAGCATCTCCACCTCTGGCTCACTCCCTAGTCTCACCACCTCTATCTTTGACCCTCCCTCATCACCTAGTCCTCCTACCTCCATCTCCTCTCCCACATCTCTCCTTGCCCTCCTCTGAGGTTGCCTCCTCCTGGCCCTCCTCCTCCTCTTTGGTTGATCTCTCATCTCACCCTCATCCATCCCATCACTTTGATGACCTGCATCCTCCTGTCCCCCCTACTCTTGCTCATCCTTTGGCTCCCATAGCTGGCACCTCCGGTGTAATCCTCTCAAATCAATGGTTACGAAACCACCGACCATACCACTCTGTCACTCTGGCATCCTCTGGACCCACCCCCTTCCCTAGATAGGGTACCCCACCTGCCATCACCCATGCCTCCCTCGCTGCTCTTGCTGACAACCTCGCTCCCCATGGTACCTCTATGGTAAGCCGATGAAACATCATCAACGCTCCTGGAATATCCTGCATGAGTCTAAACTACCGCATCACTCTGTCTGAACTATGCATCTTGACTATGTATCCTTGATTCTCAATCAAGAAACATCTACATCTAAAGAATCCCCAATGTCTCTCCTCCTTGGTCCTTCATCCTTTAAACCGCCGATACATGTATGTTCGCAATACTATATCCTCCTCCCGTATCTCGTCAAATGCTCTCCTCAACTGATCCATCGCCCCCTGTGTCTCATACCATAGGATGCAGCCCCTAATTGCCCCAAACTCCCAGGCCACCGAATCTCTATCATCCAATTCTCCTCTCCTCACCACTATGGGTCTTGTCACCACGATATGCTCTCACCCCCACACCTGCAATAGGGTCCTGTACATCACACTCTGCATCCCTCGATAGCAGATCACATGCATGTCTTGGTATAACTGGGCCAATATGCATAACCCCCAAGAAAACTGTCCCTCCTGCCACTCGACAGTATGTCGAATCACCTCCATATACCGTAGACTGCAAAATCGCCTGCTTCGGTCCGACAGTAGTATCCCACTAATCAGACAGCATAAAAAAAGTGGTAACGCTAGCAATCCCAAGGCTAGGCACCTTTCTACATCTATTTGACCCCATTGAATAGGAAAATCATCTCACCCAAATAATACTAGGATGGTCTCATCCAATTGCGCTCCTCTCGACACCACCTCACTAACTAACCGACCTGCTATCAACAACCGCAGAATCCACCACATGTCCTCTAAAGTCACTGTCATCTCCCCCATCGGAAGATGAAAGGTCGATGTCACCGAGCTCCATCTCTTTATGAGGGTTGTCAGTATCGCCCGATGCACTCTCATCTCTGGAAACTGCACTAAGTGCAGTAACCCCGCATGCTCCAGTGTTGCATGATCACCTCTATCATCGCCGTTAGTGCCTCTGGCCTTCGCTCATGGGTCCGTAATCGACCAAACTCCTGCAATCATAAATATTCACATTATCACCTTTCGTCAAATTCTTTTCCTGACCCCGAGACTTTCTTTTTTTGCTCTTTATCCTCTAAACTCCTCCCCCCTTCCCCCCTTTTTCGGGTTGGGACGGATCTGCCCCCGGTAGTGGGGTGGACCCACCCCTCCAGCCAGGCGGACACGCCCTTGTAGCGGGGTGAACCCGCCCTTGCAGTAGGGCGGATCCACCCCCAGCTAGGGTGGACTCGTCGGCTATGGGCGACGCCGCCGCTAGTCGCGGTGTGGACTGTCCGCCACTGCAGAGGGGTGTACCCACCCCTAGCCGCAGGGCTGACTCGCCCCTAGATGGGGTGGCTCCACCGGCTGGGGATGGCACTACCGCTAGTCGCGACAACGTCTTTCTGCCCGTGCAGCGGAGTGGACCCACCTCTAGCCGGGGTGAGCTCACCCTCGCAGCGGGGCGGACTCGACCATGTAGCGGGGTGGACTTTCCCCTAGCCGGGGTGAACCCACCCCATGCCGTGATGGGCCTATCCACCGGAGGGTGTATTCGCCCTCCTATGGACAAAATCTTTTTTCTAAACACCCTCTTTTTCTACCCCACATTTTTCTATTCTAACGACAACCCATTTTTCTTCCCTAAGCCGCCCACAAAACCCATATTCTACATTTTTCATAAAACATTTCAAATGCGTTAAAATTGTGAAAATAATGCATAGAGTGTTTTTTTGCCTACCTGGTGGGGCCCACCCTGCTGACTGTAGGACCGTCGAACCTCGTCTACCCGGTGGACGATCTCGGTGTTATTATTCTGTGACATCTTCGCTCCTCGTCTGCTTACTCTCTTCTCCTTTTCTCTCAACTGCTACAGTGCAAATGAGGTGAGGTAATTTTTAAAATTACCTTATATTTATTTTCCCCCTCTTTTAAGAAGTATATTTTACCTCTTATTTACCTTTTTTTTTGTCCTCCGATTAATACCTTCCCTTCTCGAGGCCGCCATTTGCACCCTGTTTGTCCGATTGACTTCGTTCAAAAGGAAAACTTGCCTAATTTTTTTCCCTCTTTCCAACCATACCATCCATTTCTTTCTATCGAGAAGTCTCCTAGGACCCCTCTTTTTCCCCTGTCATCCTCTCAAGGGGGCATACCCTTCACATTTATCTATTTTCCCTGCCATAGTCATTCCTTTGTAGGATTGGGGCATTGTCATCCATTCCTCCACTAATTTGGAAAGCTCAGGCCCTCCTCCCCTCACTGGGGCATCATCTTCCGGTTACTTCCTCTATAGAGTCATTTGCACTTTCTTCGAAGCACAATTATTCTAACGGTACTTCGAATAGGGGCAAAATATAGACATCCAAATTTGATCACTTCCATATGATAAAAATCATCTACTCTATTCATCTATTTCATTAATAGTGATTAAATAATTTATTTAATCATTATTTCATTTTCTGTCCAAGGTTCCTAAAGTATATAATTAAATAAATTAAATACTTTACCTTATCCCTTTTCTTCTCTAAATTAAATAAATATGACAAATTATTTAATTTAGTCTTTTAACCCATTTGGATTAAAATCAATTTTTAATTTATCTTTTTCTCTTTTCTTGTCACATTCTCCATAACCCTCTTTTAATCCAGATTAAACTAATTAATTTGTGATAGGATGTGCACCACTTAATCTTGATTAAGTGTCACATCCTCCATAATGTCCCACTTGCCTCTAATCTCTCATTAATTATCCTAATATTGTGTTTGCACAACCTTAATCAAAGTCATTAACACATTTGGCTTACCTTTTCTAGTCAACCTTTCCACTTTCCTTTCTTGGCCTTGACTCTCTTTCCCATGTGAATTTTTAATTCACATTTATTTATCCAAGGCTCCTCTCTTCCCCATGTGAATTTTTAATTCATTTTTATCTTTCCAATGTCTTCTCCATCCCCATTGAAAGTTCTAGAAGGCTTGACTTGTCACTTTACATGTGCCAAAGACTTCTAGAACTTTGGACTTGTCACATCACTCACATGTGACAAATCTCTAGCTTTTTAGGGACCTTCTTTTATCTAATAAACTCTCCTAAGTATGTGAATTTTTAATTCACATTTATTTCTCCAACCACTTCCCCTTTTCCCATGGAGATTTTTGAGGAATTCTAAAATTCCTCAAATGTCTCTTTCCTTCTTATTTGGGCACAAGAAGTTCCTTTTTGAGGAAATCTTCTCATCCCCCAAGGTACCTACAAGGTACTTTTCCTTCATCCACCTCATGCACTTCTCTTCCACCTCATTTCCACATCATTCCACATGCCAAAATGTGAGGGCTTGTGAGTCCTCAACTCACCATAGCCCTTCATCTTGATCTTGTTGGATCAATCTCAACCGTTGAATTCTCTAGAGAATTCCAATTATCTTATAAATACCCCCTCATTTCTCTCATTTTAGGGATCAAGTCTTTTGCTACCAAACTCTTGCCAAATTGTTATTTGCAGAATATTGGTTTCTCCATAGCATTTCTCATCAATCCATCTTGCATCTTGCATCCATTTAACTCCATTGCCATCCAAGGAGTACAAAAGACATCCAAATATCAAGGGCCAACCAAGGAAGGAGAAATTTGAAGGTATAATCAACAATCAATTTGTTTTATATTGCTTTCATGCTTATCTTGCCTTAGGCTAATCATTGAGGTGTCCTATTTTGTGTTATTTACTCTTATTGCATTACTCATTATTTGTTTAGCATCTCACATTAGGACTTCACATTTTAAAGGGATCATGGAACATACCATTTATTTTCCTTATAAATCTACAAGTTCACCCTCTTCTTCTTCACAAACTTCATCTTCTATACACATAGGTATTGTAGAAATTTCTAATGGGAGTGATAAGGTAAAAGATAGTAAGATGAAAGGCCATGCTCTTGTTGTAACACATGTTGATGAGTTTAAAATTTTGATTCTTGACTCTAGGGCCTCATATCATATGGTAGGATCACTTGATAGGTTTTCATCCTTGAAGCATACTTCAATCATAAATAACTTTTTGGCTAATAGTACTTATTTGGATGTATTTGGTAAAGGAGTTGTCGATGTGACCAATGGTGATTTTCATGATGTTCTTTGCATTCCTAATATTCAGCATAATATTCTTTATGTATATCAAATAGCACAAAATGGTAAACCCATTGAGCTCACTCTAGATTCAATATTCAAATTCATGATTTACAAAGTAGACAACTTGTTGTGGGGTGATCCCATAATAGTTTACAATTTTTGGCCAAACTAGACATTGAAATTATTATTTTTAACTAAATCTTCACATTCGGGCACCTATAGTGGCTAAACCGTGAGGAATTTGAAGATGATGCAAACTAGAGTCTAATCACATTTTGTCTGTAGATTCTAAAGATATTTTTTTCAAACTTTTCTAATAAGATTGCACTTGTTTTTCCATCTCCCATGAAAACTAGTTTTTTTTAGAAAACAACATTTTTAAAAAGTGACGCATACCGTATATAATGCATAACTTTTTTTCCATGAAGGATAAAATTCTAATTCTTTCGAATTTAGATTTGTAACTCCAATATCTAGTTCGTCCACTTGGTTAGATAGTTTTTTATTGAATATATTTTTCTTTAATCAAGGTTCGAAATCAAACCAATTACAACTGAGACATAGTGCGACCGTATAACCCGTAACATTTTTTTATATATCGAAATTCTTTTTTTTTTTTGCTGGATCAAGGACTTCGATATCTAGTGCAGTCATATTTTTGAAAAAACAAATTGATAATCTACTATTTTTCCACATGTGCAGAACATAGAGCTTCATTTTCGATGAAAAACCTATGTTTAATAAAACTAAAAAAATAAATACATAATAAAACCAAAACATATTAAAATTATATTCATTGGATAGCTCATTTTGAGGACTACCATAATAATTTAAAATAAATTTTAAATGAATTCATTTGATTTCCAAAAGGTAAATGAAAAGTGATTTTTTATTAGCATTTTGATAGGTGTAAAAGAGACTCATTTATAGATATGGTTTTAAAACTAGAGAGGTTCTATCCAAGGGGGTTTGATCTAAGGTGGTTTGATCAAAGCCTCTTCGATTAAAATCCTTAAAATAGAACTTTTAAAGGCTTAAATAATTATATTATCTAAAAATATGTGATTTCAGCAAAAATTAGTTCCTCTCAAAAATTGTAAACCACTATTGTGGCAGCACCCTATGCAATGGGTAGGGTTGATCATGAAATAGCAGGTGCAAGTTCAGGTGTTGATAGGGCAGTTACAACAAGCACAAATGCAGATTCAGGCCCTAATCCAAGAAAGGGATCAGGTGAGACAAGAGGTGGCGTAGGAGCACCAATAGAGGTAGGATGCGGATTCCGCATTGGCTCTTTAGACAAGTCGTCGCCAGCAGTTAGAGGCAACAACGTAGGGATAGGCGAAAGTCCCTGCAGAGATTTAGAGACGGGCCATGCAGGAGGTCTCATATTAGAAGATACTATATTACAAATCTTGTCCCCATGAGTGTCGGGAGCTAGATTTTTCACATATTAGTTAGATTGCGCCTAGTAGGTCTTGCAGGGGGGCGTTAGGCAGACCATCAGGGTCTCACCATCAGAGTCAGGGCATGCACCATTGCGACCAATAGAGCAAGGGGACCTCAGGGCATTGATAGTGTTCAAACACTTTTTTGATGTACAACTTGATTTATGATGTATATACATTCATTAGCCACGTTTTCATTAGCCTCTTGTATATTCTGTATGATGACATTATCGATCTGATTCTGATTGTATCATGATATTCAATTTTTTTGTATATATATATGAGATGGCTCTGATGCGATTTATATGATATAATGTTATTTTATTTTATCTTGTGTTATGGATGTATGGATTCATATGATATGGATGGATGCATTTAATGATCATGTTATGATGTTTTATGTTTTATGATGTGATGCATGTGATTTTATCGATGTATGATATGAATGTATATGAAATGTATGATGGATTTGTATGGATGTACTTTTATGCGATGCATGATTATGATGTTATGAGATTCTTAGAATAAAAAATCTATATTATGCTGATGATACTGCATGTGAGATGGATGCAATATAATGATTATGTTTATTTATTTTTCAGTATCTTTTCCATGTGATCATGCAAAATGCGATGGTTTTAAGATGCTTAAATATGGTTGTGTGATGGATGATAATGAAAATGTGTTGTTATGAGATGCTTTGAATAAGTAATCTATATTATGCTAAACACATTAAATGATAATGCAATGGTGGATGGTGTTTCCTCTTATGATGAGATGTATGGGTATGCAATATGTTGACGGTTTGTGAATGCAGGACATGGATGCAAATTGATTTTGTTTGAATGTTATGATACCAGGTTAGTAGATGGAGAAAATAGAAGAAAGAGTGATCAACCCTTGAGTTTGAGAAGATGCAAAAGTCCAACAAGTCTACGAGTCATAGAGACTTTATTATATATGATGATTAATCATGATTATTTTTTGCTTATAAGAGATTGGGGACATAAAGAGCATTATTTTCCTTATGTTTGATAACACACATAGATACAATGCATCAAGGTATTGATAACCAAGATGGTGTTGTACCTAGTGAGATGGACTTTGACTCAACAAACAAATAGAGTGTACTTCAGATATTTCAAACATCTTGGACTAAAACACAAAAAGGAAAAACCTTCCAATGTAATAGTCAACAAGATATCTGAAACATCCTCCCTACACATCAAACAAAATCAGCATGACCAAGGTTATATTACAAGAATATCCAAGAAAATCATAGCAACCGAAAGATAATGATCAATGCCCCATTCCTTTCTCTCTAAATTGTTTTGATTAGAAATCATCGAGAGGTCATTAGAATGAGCACAATAAGATAAATAAAATGTAAAGATCAAGTAAACAAACAAGATAATATTCTTCATACCTTTATCCAGGACTAAACTACGGTGATGACTGATGTTGATGTCCATTGTAGGAAAGATGTATCCTAGGACATGATTTTATCAAATGATTTTGAGACTAATGAGATGATGAGCCATTGATACCAAGAGTTGACCAACTTTTTTACCTACTAACCTAGGCTTGAGACCTTGACACTTTGAGCTGACACTTTTCAATTTGATAAGTAGGAGGTTTCTTCCACAGCATGTCAAATTATGATATTGCTATTAGGATTCAACTGTGTATTTTTTGAGTCAAACTCATTGAACCATGATTCATGAGTAGTGGTTCACAAGAACCCATCTATCATGATAATGAATGGTCCACTTAGCACTCATTGCATCTAGGTGATGCTCACAAAGGTGAAGTATTGGTCCATCCCGGGAGGTCACCCATCCCCGTACTACTCCAGCTCAAGCACGCTTAACCACGGTGTTTCCCCCAAGGTTAAGCCCACTTAGCTTGCTACCCCGTTTGCAAAACCTTCAGCAAGTGTTGTGCCTTATGAACCATTCATTATAGATCCCCTTTAGCTCATCAATTGATAAGTAGGAGGTTTCTTCCACAGCGTGTCAAATTATGTTATTGCTATCAAGATTCAACCGTGTAGTTTTCGAGTCAAACTCATTGACCCATGATTCATGAGTAGTGGTTCACAAGAACCCATCTCTCATGATAATGAATGGTCCACTTAGCACTCATTGAATCTAGGTGATGCTCACAGA
>CM021100.1:351471010-351495396 GCA_007115665.2 Sequoiadendron giganteum
CCCTCTCTCCCTCCCCCTCTCTCCCTCTCTCTTTCTGCCACTCTCTCCTTCTCCCTCCCTCCCTATCTTCCACTCTCCCCCTCTCTCCCTCCCACTCTCTCTTTCTCACTCTAAAAAATATACTAAGAAAACCAAATTTCACATAACGCGCTCACGTTATAACACGAGCGCGTTTTTGACTTCACTAAAATGGTAAAAAACTCTATATACCCCTGATTTGAAGGCCCACAGTCTGCCTATTCCCCTGGTTCTACACGTGCTCCAATAAAAAATAGCTTTTTGATGATGTTGTGAAGTGTGCAGGCATCTTTTTCACATTACATCACCTTTTCCATGATCTTTTTACCACCTTTGCATGAAATAGCAGAGTTTCCACATTGAAAGACATATAATATCAATTGAAGTTTGAATTCCATTGAAAACTGATATACAATTGAAGTGTGGAAGGGAACAAGCTTTTGAACAAGTCAAATTATTATGGAGTTTGAAGAAAGAAGAAGCTAAGGCTACATAATTGGGTTGAACTCCCCCATTTGAAAGTCTGGTTTTTAAGGTATGTGAAGTCTTTACACGTTTTATTTCATTCTATTATGGCTTGCTTTCATTTTTGTTTGTCATTATAACCTTAGGTTGTCAATGCACATTTTAAATTACGATTATATACACTTGCCAATTACCATTTTAATCTTGATGCAGAGCATCTACCAGGATCCATAAATCATCAAGTGTACTTCTGACCCTAACTTAAATTGAAGAAGATCAACAAACAAACTCAATCATCTTTTTATCAAAACATTAGAACTTGGTTTCAACTTTTTTTCAGACTCAAAAAAATAGATTAACCATCATAAAATTGATTGTAACATAGCATAAAGTTGATTAGAAACTCAGAACCATTCACGAAAATTCATCCTTTAAGACAACTCCAAGCCTCTCCCATTCCTCCGAAGGGTCCAAACACCTTCCAATACCTATGCACAAACTGATGCAGTACAAATGAAGAAATCAACACCTTTCTTGACACAATTATTCAACTATATTTCCCTTCACAAAACATTTGATTTGTATACTCTAATTAGCATTAAGAGTTCCCCATTCCTTAAGGACCTTCAAAACACCTTGAAAATATTGAAAATAACTGATTACAATCAACTAGGTTCCTCAAAACATCAACCAATGATTATGTCATTCACAAGTTGTCTTAAACCTTCCATAATGGCACCATTGTTTACAAACACAAACTATAATTCTAAAGGAACAACCAAACCATTATTTGCTTAATAAATCTTTGTTTGAGTTAGTACAACAAAAATGAAACCTTTCAAAAGCTTTCCCTTACACACAAACTTAGTTCCTTTGTTCATTGTCCACATTACTAGTAGCCAAGCATCTGCAAACTATCACATGTATCTCCCAAACCATGCACACACTTCAAACTGTGATACTCATTTTTGATGCAGAGTTAGAGGACCCAAAACCATTGAATATGTCAACTTTCCTTCAAGAGGCATCAAAGAAGATTCAAAAGGCGTAATGGACCAATCCTAACACTCCTCCAAGCTGGACAATAAACATAAACATTATTTCCCACATTTCACCCTTGGAATCTAGTTACTACGCAAAACCAGTTTTGGGCCCTTAACTCGAAAGCTTTCCAAAACACCAAGAAAATAAAAGAATGATTGTAGCACCAATTTTAGAGTTGCAAGACATACCTTAACCCATCACATGACTCCTTTGGGATAACTTTAAGAAAACTGACCTTTTCACTATTTTAGGCCTCCAAGTAGGCCAATTTTACAAAGGAACTACCCTTAAATCTTCACACCAGACTTCCAAACCCAAAAATAGTCTTTAATTAGGTCTCAAAATAAGATAATTTCTAGGTCTTAGGACCTTACCCACTCAACTAGGCTTCCGGTACAAAAACCCCCATTTTTCAATGCAAAGAAGGAGGGTTTATAGAAAATCCTATACCCGGGCCTTCCCAAACCATTCCAAAGCATCAAACATCTTCAAAATACCCTACACAAGGTCAAAAGTTCATTACATAGACCACTCCTTCAACACTTTTTCAAAATCACTCCTTGGTTCCTCAAATTCTCATGGAAAAGTGCTTGTTTGAGCTAAGAACCCCATCCTATTGTTAAATTTTGTACACGATGATTGTAAGTATTATTAAAATGAAGCCTTCAATGAAATATATTTTTCAATTAACTTGAATGGATACACTTTTTAGGAACTAATATTTGTCTCATTACCATGGTATAGATAAAATTATCTGCCATGCCGAAGAAAAAGACAAAGAGGAAACTAATAGACGAAGAGAATGAAACCTTGAAAGAAAAGGAGAGAGTTCGGGTGGCGACATATCATGAAAAGATGAAATTGGAAATGATTGATGAAAACAACTCGATTGTAGAGGAACCTCAAGCGTCAAAAAGAGAACGAGAATTGGTAGCACAAGAGGCACGAATGTGAAAGCATCGTCGTAAGATAGATTCAGATACCGTAGTTGGAGACACACCCTCTATGACAAGTGAATATGAAGGGACACCATTAAGCACAAGCGAATATGGAGGGACACCATCTAGCACAAGTGAATATGGACAGACACCATCTACTGCAAGTGAATATGAAGGGACACCATGTACCGCAAGTGAATATTGTTGGACACCATCCAACACATCTCAAGTTGAGAGTACATCATCACTCGGAATTGACAAAGAAGGTATGCCATCATCCCCATGTGAACCTCAAGGTATGTCTTCTTCTCCACCCTCGATTGAAGGTACGCAATCTAGCCCACGTCAATTAAATATTGATGAAATTCCTAATGTTGAGATGTATGTACCTAGGAGAACACCACCTAGAATTTTGTGTAGAAAGCCAAAGTATTTGATTAATATTGATGATGAGATTTTGCAGCACATGGAAGGTAAGATTTCAAGACGCACTTGTAGAAGATATGCTGATAAGATTTGGGAACAATTCTTTGAAAGGCTAAATGAGACTACAAGATGTCAACTATTTGTTGAAATGATGCGGGGTGTAAAGAATAGGAACATCATGAAGACTCTTGGGTTGAGAACATTGAATGCATCAAGTGAAGACACTATTGTGAAGAATCTAATGGATGCTTATGAGAGTGTGGGTAAGACCTCACGCTCAAAGGATAGTAATGTCACCTGACGTGTCATTACATCGACTTTCGTAAGCTGTCAAACAAAGAGAGCTCGTATAATTAAAAAGACTAGTGAACAAACGAGAATTAGTAGAAAAACTTTATCAAGAGCCATTGAAAGGTGACAAAGAATTGAGGGAAATGATACAAATGAATTATGGGCATTCTTGGGGAGATTGTCATGAAAAGATAAAGAAGTTGTCCAAGCCTTGAGAACACTAATTGAAGAGTATTGGAAGAATAACATAAGGCCGTCTCCGAATCAAAGGGATGTGGTAAGAAGGAGAATCGATAGTCAGAATCGTGAGCCACATCCAAAGCATTTTTGGATATGACTCAAACCCAATTTTTTTGGAAATTTGAAAATGATTATTGTCAAATTAGTATTTCTCAAAGATTTTTTGAAATGCTTAAACCTTTTTATGTCAAGATAAATCACACATGCACTACTTGTTGTTGTAGACTACATATTGAGTTTTCTAACCATTATGATGTTTATCGTTCTATATGTTTAGATTTGCATACTAACGATGTTTTGCAAGATTGTGGCATAGAAACCCCACTAAAATCTTCAAGATAGTTCTTATCAAAAAAATTATGTGAAATAGAGGATGGCCAGATATTCCATAGGACAACATGCTTGGATGGTTCATGCGAGCGTTGTGGTGGCTTCCAGTGTATGCCAATATGTCAACATATGGAAAGCACAGATGAGGTGGGACATAAACTAGTAGATGTCAGGATGTATAAAATAGTGGCATATGCTACAAAAGATGGGTCTCAAGCAAAAAGGTGTGATTTGGTTATTGAGAAGATTCCAGTGTACCAATTTATGACCACATTTCATCATAGTATACTGTCTAAGTATGCAATGGATACCCATAGAGCCTGATGGTTGGACACATAGTTCAAACTATGCAAGGACACCTTTCCAATTGGAAGCATAGTATCCGTGGTTGGCTTTGTAGAGAACTACACTCTACAACCGCAACATTAGGTGCGGTCATAGTATTACAACTCCACACAAGTTTCGATATTTGTGCACATAGCATTCATTCATGCATCTGATAGTGCAAATGAGCAAAGGAAGATATTGAGGAAGTACCACTTTTACATTAGTGATGATTGCACACATTCTCCAGAGTTCATGCAAGGTTGCTTCCAGATGTTCTACATTGGTTTGGCTCAGAGGGGCATAGAATACGATCAACATATAATATGGTCTGATAACTGTCCAGCATAGTTCAAGAACTCGCACATGTTCTACTAGTTATGTAGGATGCATGCCATTACATGTGTTCAACATATGTGGAACTATTGTGAGACCAAACTTGGAAAGAGGGAGCATGATGGTGTAGGAGCAAGCGTGAAAAGAGCATTAGCACGCGAAGAGTTAAAGTATAAAGATAGTGCAAAGTTGACAGATGCAAAATCAATCGTCAAGTGGTGTAATGCTTTGACGTGTCTAGGTAATGAAGGTACGTCTTCAGTTCGTAGATTTTTTTGGTTGATGGATGATACTAACATTGCACCATACAAAGACTATTGTACACTAATAGGATCGAGTGAGGTACACTCTTTCCTTAGCTCAAATGCAGGTTCATGGAGTATCGATACACAAAAGATGGCATGATTTTTTTCTTCATGTACAATGCAAGACTAAAATGATTGTGAGTCAGAGGAGTGGGTTGACAAATGGTTCACAAGTTATCTTAGCCCACTTCACACGTATCGCCCTCTGACGGCATTGGAATTGACACAGATAGAATCATCGGTCGACTTTGACCACATATCAGATCTAGTTCAATGAGGTGATATATCTACTTTCTTAGTTATTGAAATTCCATATCGTTAGATCTTACTTTGTACTGTATTCGTAATGTTGAAAAATTTCAAGAGATTTTTTGCACATATCAATGCAGGGCATGTTTATGCAGTTATTGCAGATGAAGACAATGAAGAGGGAAAAAACTATTACTTGTGTCATTGTGTTGAGACCAAAAAGAAATTGGAGGCCTCAGTTATAGATGGAGAAAACATCGAATACCCTACAGGCTCAGTTGTGGTTACTGGAACATGAATTAGAAGGTACCCACATTCAAGTGTTAAGCATTGGCTATTTCAGGACTTTGAAATGCATCGGAAGATTCTTCATTACTCGAACCTTGTCATGGCATCCAATGTTCATTTGACGAAATATGGGGGTAGACCTTTGAAAAAGATGTTATGGAAGGTCCGTGAGTCTGACCATGAGGCAATACTTGACACAATAAAGAGTAGAACAGACCCAGATGGTTCGTTGGAGTAATTTGTAATTATATGTACATTGGTTCTTATTAATTTATACTTGTATGCACATTAATTTTTTTGATGCCAATGCTATCATCTTCTTTTATAGTGATTGGTGTCCCCTTGCAAAAAATGCAGATATATGAGCCATCCAAGAGAATGTCAACCAAAAAAGGAATGCAACATCATTATTTTGATGCCTGCATGCAACATCTGTAAGTGCCTTCCATCTATTTTTATTTCATTTCCATTTTGGATGCTCTTTCTTTTTCTATTTTAATTTGCGTATTTGTAAGTAAACTACTAAGGGTTGATTGATCTTTCGTTGTAGAAAATGCTGATTTAAGAGCCATCAAAGAGAATCTCAGCCAAAAAAGAAATGCAACATACTTATTTTGATGATTTTGACAAATCTCAATTTTGATTTCAAGCCATTATAAGAGAGCATGTGAAGCTTAGCGAGGGAATATCAAGTTACTCATTTGAATTTAACCTCATAATGAGCACCTATGATGTAGACATTTAAAGATAATCTTGAATGTATGAGTGACATTGTAAAAGATCTGAGAGAACGAAGTGCTAGAGGCATTGTAATAAGATTTAGTTACATAATGAGATATAATCAAATATTTTAAGGTTGGAGTTCATGTTTGGTGTAGTAGCACCTTGTTCTGTAAATGCCTTGAGTAGGAAAATTTGCAAACTTTAAATTTTGAAATGTAAACAATGTGAAAAAGGTCATATAAAGGTCATGTAAACAATTTGTACATATTTTTCTGCAACTTGTGTGACCAAGTAGACTGTTCCAACAGGTCAAAATAGGTATTTTTATGCTAGGCATGGTCCTCTTTCGCACCGAAACACGTAGAATCGCTCCGAGCTATGTTCCACCGGATCGATCCCTTAAGGGTCCAAAGTGCAAAATGGCTGCAAACTTCAACATGCTATTACTCGGATACCGTGACACTTAGAAACTTCTCGTCTGATCTTACAGAAAGGCGTTGGGGCCCTCTAGAAAAACATCTCTCGGTTTTGGCTATCTTGGAGTGGTTTTCTCGTGGCGGCGGATTTTTATTTGATGGAAAAAGTGTCAAATTCAAAGAGTGCAAAGTTGCAAAGTGGTGCAAATTTTGCTTTGCAATTTGTGTGACCAAACTAACTGCTCCAATGCATCAGAATAGGTATATTTATGCTAGGAATGGTATTTTTTCACATCGAAACACGTAGAATCGCTCCGAGCTATGTTCAATCGGATCGATCCCTTAAGGGTCCAAAGTGCAAAATTTCTGCAAACTTCAGCATGCTAGTACTCGGATATTATGACACTTAGAAACTTCTCGTCTAATCCTAAAGAAAGGCGTTGGGCCCCTCTAAAAAAACCTCTCTCGGTTTTGGCTATCTTGGAGTGTTTTTCTTGTGACGGTAGATTTTCACTTGATGGAAAAAGTGTCAAATTCAAGCAGTGCAAAGTTGGAAAGTGGTGCAACTTTCGCTCTGCAACTCGTGTGACCAAACTAACTGCTCCAACACATTTGAATAGGTATTTTTACTCTAGGCATGGTCTATTTTCACACTGAAACACGTGGAATCACTTCGAGCTACGTTCAACCGGAATGATCCCTTAAGGGTCCAAAGTGCAAAATGGCTGCAAACTTCAAAATGCTATTACTCAAATATCGTAACACTTAGAAATTTATCGTCTAATCCTACAAAAAGGTGTTGGGCCTCTCTAGAAAAACCTCTCTCAGTTTTGGCTTTCTTGGAGTGGTTTTCTCGTGGCGGCGGATTTTCACTTGATGGAAAAAACATCAAATGCAAGTAGTGCAAAGTTGCAAAGTGGTGCAACTTCCGTTTTGCAACTTGTGTGACCAAGCGGATTGTTCCAACACATTTGAATATGTATTTTTATAGTAGGCATGGTATTTTTTCGCACCGAAATACATGGAATCGCTCTGAGCTATGTTCCACTAGATCGATCCCTTAAGGGTCCAAAGTGCAAAATAGCTGCAAACTTCAGCATGCTATTACTTGGATACCGTGACACTTAAAAAAATTCTTGTATGATTCTATAGAAAGGAATTGGACCCCTCTAGAAAACATCTCTTGGTTTTGGCTATCTTGGAGTGGTTTTCTCGTGGCGGCGGATTTTCACTTGATGGAAAAAGTATCAAATTCAAGCTGTGCAAAGTTGCAAAGTGGTGCAACTTTCGCTCTGCAACTTGTGTGACCAAACAGACTGTTCCAACACATTTGAATAAGTATGTTTATGCTAGGAATGGTCCTCTTTCACACTAAAACACCTAGAATCGCTTCGAGCTATGTTCCACTGGATCGATCCGTTAAGGGTCCAAAGTGCAAAATGAATGCAAACTTCAACATGCTATTACTCAGATGACATGTAGAAACTTCTCGTTTGATCCTACAGAAAGGTGTTGGGCCCCTCTAGAAAAACCTCTCTCGGTTTTGGCTATCTTTGAGTGGTTTTCTCGTGGCGGTGGATTTTAACTTGATGGAAAAACTGCCAAATTCAAGCAGTGCAAAGTTGCGGTGCAACTTTTGATTTGCAACTGGTGTGACCAAACTAACTGCTCCAACAAATCTGAATAGGTATGTTTATGCTAGGAATGGTCTTTTTTCGCACCGAAGCACATAGAATCACTCCGAGCTATGTTCAACCGGATCGATCCCTTAAGGGTCCAAAGTGAAAAATGGCTGCAAACTTCAGCATGCTAGTACTTAGATACCGTGACAGTTATAAAATTATCGTTTGATCCTATAGAAAGGTGTTGGGCCCCTCTAGAAAAACCTCTATCGGTTTTGGCTATGTTGGAGTGGTTTTCTTGTGGCGGCGGATTTTCACTTGATGGAAAAAGTGTCAAATTCAAGCAGTGCAAAGTTGGAAAGTGGTGCAACTTTCTGTCTGCAACTCGTGTGACCAAACTAACTGCTCCAACGCATTCGAATAGGTATGTTTACGCTAGGCATGGTATTTTTTCACATTGAAACATGTGGAATCGCTTCGAGCTACGTTCAATCGAAATGATCCCTTAAGGGTCCAAAGTGCAAAATGGCTGCAAAATTCAACATGCTATTACTCGGATACCATGAAACTTAGAAAATTCTCGTCTAATCCTACAGGAAGGCGTTGGGACCCTCTAGAAAAAACTCTCTTGGTTTTGGCTATCTTGGAGTGGTTTTCTCATGGCAGCAGATTTTCACTTGATGGAAAAAGTGTCAAATTCAAGCAGTGCAAAGTTGCAAAGTGGTGCAACTTTCGCTCTACAACTCGTGTGACCAAACTAACTGCTCCAATGTGTCCAAATAGGTATGTTTACACTAGGCATGGTATTTTTTAGCACTAAAACACATGGAATCACTCTGAGCTATGTTCAACCGGATCGATCCCTTAAGGGTCCAAAGTGCAAAATGGCTGCAAACTTTAGAATGCTATTACTCAGATGCCGTGATGCTTAGAAACTTCTCATCTGATCCTATAGGATCGCGTTGAGCCTGTCTAAAAAAAACTCTCTCGATTTTGGCTATCTCGGAGTGGTTTTCTAGTGGTGGCGGATTTTGACTTGATGGAAAAAGCATCAAATGCAAGCAGTGCAAAGTTGTAAAGTGTCACAACTTTCATTCTGCAACTTGTGTGACCAAGCGGACTATTCCAACACATCCAAATAAGTATGTTTACGCTAGGCACGATCCTCTTTTACATCGAAACACATGGAATCACTCTGAACTATGTTCCATCAGATCGATCCCTTAGGTTGGAGGAGTCTTAAGTTGCAAATTTGTAAGTTGCTTAAAGCAACAAATTTGAAATGATATTGAATGGACCACTTAGCACTCATTGCATCTAAGTGATTCTCACAAAGGTGAGGCACTAGGCCTTCCCAGGAGGTCACCCATTCCAGTATACTCCAGCTCAAGCGCTTAACCACAAAGCTTTTTCCCCAAGGTTAAGCCCACTTAGCTTGCAACCCCATTTGCAAAACCTTCAACAAGTGTTGTGCCTTATGAAAATTTCATTATAGAGCCCCTTTAGCTCATCAATTGATAAGTAGGAGGTATTTTCTACAATGTGTCAAATTGTGATATTGATATCAAAATTCCATTGAGCAATCATTTGTAGTATTAGATATAGCTCTAGCTTCTATAGTATTGCACGTGATTGTAGATAGTTTCAAATATCTAGATAACATCAATAGTTCACATTACCCAAGAAAGATGAACATCTTAAAGACATTTGCGGAAATTAGGACAATTAACATTCTTGTGGACTTAGGGTTGCAATATTTGATCTACAACATGTTCCACCATTTCTTCAATAGGATCAAGAACACACATAATGAAGGTGTGTTTGTAGCTATGAAAGATTATGGTTTGAACTATCCAGGAGAGTGATGTTTTATCTCGACCAACCATATCTATACCATGGTTTTTTTTGAAATAAGGATGGGTTCTCTCTTCATCGACATATACATTATTCCTCGATGTGTTCACACTAGTGTTACAAGACTAAGACTCACCTCAGACTTGACAAGCCATTTTTTGACTTGGACTCGGGCTCGGAGCCCAGACTCGACAAATAGAAAAACCTAAGAAATTCAAAGATTTGTAAGGATTTAAAACTTATTTCATGCACCCTTTAATAAATAAACCTTAAAGACACAATAGCATCATCAAATAGAAATTACTATGATCCCATACACAAACATACATCAATCACATAAGTATAAGCACAAATTTTAGCTGAAGGAAATAACACATTTAGATATATAAATATTGTGATATTGCTATCAAGATTCAATCGTGTAGTTTTACAAGTGAAACTCATTGACCCATGATTCATTAGTAGTGTTTCACAAGAACCCATCTCTCATGATAATGAATGGTTCATAAGGAGGAAGATAAATCTTCATACATTTCTTCTATCACAAATGAGATAAGTGCTTGGTTTCATGAAGGTCATGAGAAAAACATTAATGGGGAGTGGATACATGAAGAATTGATGGAGAATGATAATGGCTTTAGACCTGCTATAAAGGAAAAAAAAAATCGTTTCAATGATGCAAGAGGTTTTTGGTTTCACTACCAAAATGAGCCTACGAAGAATGCATGTGAAACTCCTTTTGACCTTGAGGGTGTACTTACTCCATCTAAAGATCATACATTGAGGATGACATAGGTCAATGCTAGGGCTAACCAATTAATAATTATACAGGTGAATAAGTCAAACATGTACATGTCAATAAGGGAAGTACAAGTACTCAAAAACACGTAAGCCTCAAAAAGTATACACACGAATCCATAGTATAAAAAAATTAAAACAAAGTATATGCACAAATACAAGGTATACACATGAAAACATGTAAGCCACAAAGTATACAATCGAATGCACGTAAGTCACAAAGTATACATGTAAGTTGTAAAGTATACACTTGAATATGCATAACTCATATCTATTGAACAGTCAATTTAGAATGCAATATGGACAGGCATCGATAAAAGATATTTGTATTAACCAAATAGCCATGTAGGCATACATCAATATATGTCGATATAAGTATGAAATATTTATACAAAATAGCCATATAGGCTTACGAGAATACCATCTAGGCATACAATGTCAAATATGTTCAATAAAAAATATGTACAAAACTGCCATGTAGGCATACAAAAAAGTTCTCTAGAATCAAAAGTCATTGCTCTCCATGCACAGGAAATAAAATATTTCCCTTTCCTTTTTGCTCGGATGGCGATATGTCTACCACTCATTTTTGCTTTGCTCGTGGAGTGCTCCTGCTACTCCTCCTAGGGTTTAGTTCATGATGAAGTTTTAACTGTTACAATAAGAAGTAAAGACATGAATATATAGAAATTACATTATAAAAAATGATATATTTGACAAAATAATCACTTACAACCATCTCACGATCTCTCTCCACAAGGGAAATATCCTCACACCCATGCTCAGGCACGCTCAAGCCCTGTATAAACCATACAAATAGACAAAAACTACGTGAATCAATAATGGTTTGATTTTTCACTAACTAACATCTATAACAACAAATGTAAATTAAAATTTACTAATTTGCCTCATACCTCTTCTATCAGAGCCATCGAGGATTGTATAGCAAATGTCACACCAATATCCATTACCCTCATCACATTCAGAGGTGTATCGTTTCGCAACAACTAAAAATAAAACAACAAATTATTCAACGTAATCAATGATGTGCATGTATTAACTACACAAATCTATTAAGTACTTGATTCATTAGTTAAACTCTTTATTCTATTACCTGCATGAAGGTTTGAGTAAATCCATCGCCACTGGGAAGGGTTCCATCAAAACCTCCAATATTAGTCTGTTCAACATCCAAAATTGCATATTAAATTACCATTCGTAAAACAATGCCATTAATATGCAATAAAATTATAATTGTTTACTAGTTACATACCCTAGCGACAGGTGTACTACAAAAATAGGTTGGCGGGGGGGCGGTGTATCCAGTCTTAACACTGTGACCCTGCAATTTTATTAAAATCATAAAACATTTCTAGTTAATCTTGCATTTCAAATTCGAAATTTGATAAATTAAATTCAATGAACACATGCACTAAATTTTACCTGACTATCAATGCCATATGCCTCATGTAAAATGTCAGCTGCCCTCTCCATCTCCATAGTTGCAGATGGATCCTACGTACCAGTCTCCTGTCGGTGGGGTCATGTGAACAAGTAGCCCCGCAAGATTTACACACATTTGTTCGAAAGCCACCACTAGAAGACTCCCCTGGATGGTGCTGTAGAATAGGGCTAGTATGATGGATGACACTCTGGGTCAAGGTTTTGATTGCTCTCAATGTCTCTATGTCAGCACTTTCCTTCACGATGGAAGGCATAACAATGTTCTCATGAGGTGGCCTAGCGAGAGCTCGTCTACCTTGCCACATAGGATCCAGCTGTGCACCAGGTCTATCCTGAGCTGACCCCCCACCTCTCCCCTGGAAATCCCTCATATCAAAATAATTTGGGATTTTGTTCAATATGAACTCACTGTATAGTTTCCTAAGGAAATATTGTGGGACCTCACAATTGGTGCACGGTGGGTAATCGAAGACCATGTACCACCTATCATAAAATTGGTCCTTCATTTGTTGGCGGTGGCACCAATGGATAGGAAACCTCTTCACATTGAGGGTAAGATTTTGATTTGTGCGTGGGTTGGTGAATAATGAGCACAAATCACCTTTTGTAATTTTAAAATCTTTCACATCCTTGTATGATAGTTTATTTGCATAATAGTCCCTAGCCACCTGCCTCCTATCTTCCCATCTAGTTATTTGTTTGCTAATTGAATCTACGTTTGGTAACATATCTTTCAATGAATTTGCTAGGGTCATTCTTTCTGTGGTTGAACCATTTGGATCACTCAACCTATTGATCAAATCCTCAATTTGTTTTTTGTTGTTCTCAATTTCACTCATTAAATTTTGTTGAGTGGCAGGAGGGGGTTGAGTGATTGGTGGAGGAGGTTGATGTTGTGGTTGATTTTGATCTTGAGTATTTGGTTGGTCTTCCTGTTGAGGATTTTGAGGGTTTGTAGGTTGATTTGCATCTCTTAAAAATTCAAACAAATAGATATCAAATTCAACCTAAAACTAACAAATTCAAAACAAAAACCATAGAATCCTTACCTCTTACAAATCCTCGTCGTCATGGTGCCATTGTTGTGAAGAAATAGGGATTCTTGGCGAAAAAATTCTCCTCCTAGAACGCGAGCGTGATATTCTGGGGTTTTTGGCTGCGGGTGCAACAAAAAAACCAATTGAAATGCAAATGAGAGATTTGCATTTGTTTTTTTTCTTTTAATAGTTGATAATGCGAACATGTTATAATGCGCTCGCATTATTTATTTAGAGTTATAGTCGTCGAGACCTTGCCTAGGTTTAACAGAGACATAACGCGAGCGCGTTATAACGCGGTTATGGTTTTCAATTTTTTTTTTTTGAGGGTTTCCACGGAATTTCTAGCCATTTCCATGCACCTGCCCTCTTGCATCCATTTAACTCCATTGCCATCCAAGGAGTACAAAAGACATCCAAATATCAAGGGCCAACCAAGGAAGGAGAAATTTGAAGGTATAATCAACAATCAATTTGTTTTATATTGCTTTCATGCTTATCTTGCCTTAGGCTAATCATTGAGGTGTCCTATTTTGTGTTATTTACTCTTATTGCATTACTCATTATTTGTTTAGCATCTCACATTAGGACTTCACATTTTAAAGGGATCATGGAACATACCATTTATTTTCCTTATAAATCTACAAGTTCACCCTCTTCTTCTTCACAAACTTCATCTTCTATACACATAGGTATTGTAGAAATTTCTAATGGGAGTGATAAGGTAAAAGATAGTAAGATGAAAGGCCATGCTCTTGTTGTAACACATGTTGATGAGTTTAAAATTTTGATTCTTGACTCTAGGGCCTCATATCATATGGTAGGATCACTTGATAGGTTTTCATCCTTGAAGCATACTTCAATCATAAATAACTTTTTGGCTAATAGTACTTATTTGGATGTATTTGGTAAAGGAGTTGTCGATGTGACCAATGGTGATTTTCATGATGTTCTTTGCATTCCTAATATTCAGCATAATATTCTTTATGTATATCAAATAGCACAAAATGGTAAACCCATTGAGCTCACTCTAGATTCAATATTCAAATTCATGATTTACAAAGTAGACAACTTGTTGTGGGGTGATCCCATAATAGTTTACAATTTTTGGCCAAACTAGACATTGAAATTATTATTTTTAACTAAATCTTCACATTCGGGCACCTATAGTGGCTAAACCGTGAGGAATTTGAAGATGATGCAAACTAGAGTCTAATCACATTTTGTCTGTAGATTCTAAAGATATTTTTTTCAAACTTTTCTAATAAGATTGCACTTGTTTTTCCATCTCCCATGAAAACTAGTTTTTTTTAGAAAACAACATTTTTAAAAAGTGACGCATACCGTATATAATGCATAACTTTTTTTCCATGAAGGATAAAATTCTAATTCTTTCGAATTTAGATTTGTAACTCCAATATCTAGTTCGTCCACTTGGTTAGATAGTTTTTTATTGAATATATTTTTCTTTAATCAAGGTTCGAAATCAAACCAATTACAACTGAGACATAGTGCGACCGTATAACCCGTAACATTTTTTTATATATCGAAATTCTTTTTTTTTTTTGCTGGATCAAGGACTTCGATATCTAGTGCAGTCATATTTTTGAAAAAACAAATTGATAATCTACTATTTTTCCACATGTGCAGAACATAGAGCTTCATTTTCGATGAAAAACCTATGTTTAATAAAACTAAAAAAATAAATACATAATAAAACCAAAACATATTAAAATTATATTCATTGGATAGCTCATTTTGAGGACTACCATAATAATTTAAAATAAATTTTAAATGAATTCATTTGATTTCCAAAAGGTAAATGAAAAGTGATTTTTTATTAGCATTTTGATAGGTGTAAAAGAGACTCATTTATAGATATGGTTTTAAAACTAGAGAGGTTCTATCCAAGGGGGTTTGATCTAAGGTGGTTTGATCAAAGCCTCTTCGATTAAAATCCTTAAAATAGAACTTTTAAAGGCTTAAATAATTATATTATCTAAAAATATGTGATTTCAGCAAAAATTAGTTCCTCTCAAAAATTGTAAACCACTATTGTGGCAGCACCCTATGCAATGGGTAGGGTTGATCATGAAATAGCAGGTGCAAGTTCAGGTGTTGATAGGGCAGTTACAACAAGCACAAATGCAGATTCAGGCCCTAATCCAAGAAAGGGATCAGGTGAGACAAGAGGTGGCGTAGGAGCACCAATAGAGGTAGGATGCGGATTCCGCATTGGCTCTTTAGACAAGTCGTCGCCAGCAGTTAGAGGCAACAACGTAGGGATAGGCGAAAGTCCCTGCAGAGATTTAGAGACGGGCCATGCAGGAGGTCTCATATTAGAAGATACTATATTACAAATCTTGTCCCCATGAGTGTCGGGAGCTAGATTTTTCACATATTAGTTAGATTGCGCCTAGTAGGTCTTGCAGGGGGGCGTTAGGCAGACCATCAGGGTCTCACCATCAGAGTCAGGGCATGCACCATTGCGACCAATAGAGCAAGGGGACCTCAGGGCATTGATAGTGTTCAAACACTTTTTTGATGTACAACTTGATTTATGATGTATATACATTCATTAGCCACGTTTTCATTAGCCTCTTGTATATTCTGTATGATGACATTATCGATCTGATTCTGATTGTATCATGATATTCAATTTTTTTGTATATATATATGAGATGGCTCTGATGCGATTTATATGATATAATGTTATTTTATTTTATCTTGTGTTATGGATGTATGGATTCATATGATATGGATGGATGCATTTAATGATCATGTTATGATGTTTTATGTTTTATGATGTGATGCATGTGATTTTATCGATGTATGATATGAATGTATATGAAATGTATGATGGATTTGTATGGATGTACTTTTATGCGATGCATGATTATGATGTTATGAGATTCTTAGAATAAAAAATCTATATTATGCTGATGATACTGCATGTGAGATGGATGCAATATAATGATTATGTTTATTTATTTTTCAGTATCTTTTCCATGTGATCATGCAAAATGCGATGGTTTTAAGATGCTTAAATATGGTTGTGTGATGGATGATAATGAAAATGTGTTGTTATGAGATGCTTTGAATAAGTAATCTATATTATGCTAAACACATTAAATGATAATGCAATGGTGGATGGTGTTTCCTCTTATGATGAGATGTATGGGTATGCAATATGTTGACGGTTTGTGAATGCAGGACATGGATGCAAATTGATTTTGTTTGAATGTTATGATACCAGGTTAGTAGATGGAGAAAATAGAAGAAAGAGTGATCAACCCTTGAGTTTGAGAAGATGCAAAAGTCCAACAAGTCTACGAGTCATAGAGACTTTATTATATATGATGATTAATCATGATTATTTTTTGCTTATAAGAGATTGGGGACATAAAGAGCATTATTTTCCTTATGTTTGATAACACACATAGATACAATGCATCAAGGTATTGATAACCAAGATGGTGTTGTACCTAGTGAGATGGACTTTGACTCAACAAACAAATAGAGTGTACTTCAGATATTTCAAACATCTTGGACTAAAACACAAAAAGGAAAAACCTTCCAATGTAATAGTCAACAAGATATCTGAAACATCCTCCCTACACATCAAACAAAATCAGCATGACCAAGGTTATATTACAAGAATATCCAAGAAAATCATAGCAACCGAAAGATAATGATCAATGCCCCATTCCTTTCTCTCTAAATTGTTTTGATTAGAAATCATCGAGAGGTCATTAGAATGAGCACAATAAGATAAATAAAATGTAAAGATCAAGTAAACAAACAAGATAATATTCTTCATACCTTTATCCAGGACTAAACTACGGTGATGACTGATGTTGATGTCCATTGTAGGAAAGATGTATCCTAGGACATGATTTTATCAAATGATTTTGAGACTAATGAGATGATGAGCCATTGATACCAAGAGTTGACCAACTTTTTTACCTACTAACCTAGGCTTGAGACCTTGACACTTTGAGCTGACACTTTTCAATTTGATAAGTAGGAGGTTTCTTCCACAGCATGTCAAATTATGATATTGCTATTAGGATTCAACTGTGTATTTTTTGAGTCAAACTCATTGAACCATGATTCATGAGTAGTGGTTCACAAGAACCCATCTATCATGATAATGAATGGTCCACTTAGCACTCATTGCATCTAGGTGATGCTCACAAAGGTGAAGTATTGGTCCATCCCGGGAGGTCACCCATCCCCGTACTACTCCAGCTCAAGCACGCTTAACCACGGTGTTTCCCCCAAGGTTAAGCCCACTTAGCTTGCTACCCCGTTTGCAAAACCTTCAGCAAGTGTTGTGCCTTATGAACCATTCATTATAGATCCCCTTTAGCTCATCAATTGATAAGTAGGAGGTTTCTTCCACAGCGTGTCAAATTATGTTATTGCTATCAAGATTCAACCGTGTAGTTTTCGAGTCAAACTCATTGACCCATGATTCATGAGTAGTGGTTCACAAGAACCCATCTCTCATGATAATGAATGGTCCACTTAGCACTCATTGAATCTAGGTGATGCTCACAGAGGTGAAGCATTGGTCCGTCCCGGGAGGTCACCCATCCCAGTACTGCTCCAGCTCAAGCGTGCTTAACCACAGAGTTTCCCCCAAGGTTAAGCCCACTTAGCTTGCTACTCCATTTGCAAAACCTTCAACAAGTGTTGTGCCTTATGAACCATTCATTATAGAGCCCCTTTAGGTCATCAATTGATAAGTAGGAGGTTTCTTCCATAGCATGTCAAATTATGATATTGCTATTAGGATTCAACCGTGTAGTTTTCGAGTCAAACTCATTGACCCATGATTCATGAGTAGTGGTTCACAAGAACCGATCTCTCATGATAATGAGTGGTCCACTTAGCACTCATCGCATCTAGGTGATGCTCACATAGGTGAAGCATTGGTCCGTCCCGGGAGGTCACCCATCCCAGTACTGCTCCAGCTCAAGCACGGAGTTTCCCCCAAGGTTAAGCCCACTTATCTTGCTACCCCATTTGGAAAACCTTCAGCAAGTGTTGTGCCTTATGAACCATTCATTATAGAGCCCTTTTAGCTCATCAATTGATAAGTAGGAGGTTTCTTCCACAGCATGTCAAATTATGATATTGCTATCAGGATTCAACCGTGTAGTTTTCGAGTCAAACTCATTGACCCATGATTCATGAGTAGTGGTTCACAAGAACCCATCTCTCATGATAATTAATGGTCCACTTAGCACTCATTGCATCTAGGTGATGCTCATAGAGGTGAAGCATTGGTCCGTCCCAGGAGGTCACCCATCCCAGTACTGCTCCAGCTCAAGCACGCTTAACCACAGAGTTTCCTCCAAGGTTAAGCCCACTTAGCTTTTGCACCCATCCATTATAGAGCCCCTTTAGCTCATCAATTGATAAGTAGGAGGTTTCTTCCACAGCATGTCAAATTATGATATTGCTATCAGGATTCAACTATGTAGTTTTCGAGTCAAACTCATTCACCCATGATTCATGAGTAGTGGTTCACAAGAACCAATCTCTCCTGATAATGAATGGTCCACTTAGCAGTCATTGCATCTAGGTGATGCTCACAGAGGTGAAGCATTGGTCCGTCCTGGGAGGTCACCTATCCCAGTATTGCTCCAGCTCAAGCGCACTTAACCACGGAGTTTCTCCCAAGGTTAAGCCCACTTAGCTTGCTACCCATTTGTTACCCCACTACTCATGAATCATGGGTCAATGAGTTTGACTCGAAAACTACATGGTTGAATCCTGATAGCAATATCATAATTTGACACGCTGTGGAAGAAACCTCCTACTTATCAATTGATGAGCTACAAGGGCTCTATATGAATGGTTCATAAGGTAGGGTTCAACTATAGGTGCCAGTCACGACCAACTTCATTGACAATTTTCTTGAGGATCTTTAGGATGGTCTTGTTAGAAGCCTCAACCTGGTCATTACCCTGGGGGTAATATGGGGTGGGAAAGCAATGTTGGATATTAAATTTTTGGCATAGCTCATGAACATCCTAGTTTTTGAAAGGTGTTCCATTATCTGAGATAAGGGCTTGTGGAACACCGCAAGGGAAAATGAGGTAGTTCAAGATAAATTTGGAAATCTGGTTTCCTGTGATATAGGTCATGGGGATGGCTTCCACCCACTTTGTGAAGTATTATGTGGCATTGATAATGAACTTGTGTCCATTAGATGAGGTGGGTGTGATTTTGTTGATGAGATTAAACCCCCATTGTGAAAAATTCCAAGGTGTTATAATCAGTTGGAGCTCCTAAGCTAGTGCATGAATGAGGTCTCCATGCTGTTGGAATTGTATACATTTTCGAACATAGTCATGAGCTTCCTTCTCCATAGTAGGCCAATAGTACCCAATCCTCAACAGTTTCTTTGCCAAGGTCATACCACTAGATTGTAAACCAAAATTTCATTGTGTACCTTTGTTAAAGTAGTCAAAGCTTCCTTGGGGTTAAGGCATCGAAAGAGGGTTCCTTCGATACTTCTACAGTAAAGGGTGTCACCTAGGATAAAAAAACAAGATGAATTTTTAATGAAGGTTCTCTTGAGGTTTGGGGTGATGTCGGTGGGGAGGACTCCTATTTTCAAGGTGGTAAATATGTCATGGTACCAAGGATCAATGGGACCAATGATTTCACACATGAACTTAGGTTTTGGTACTTTGAAAGCTGGTATGAGAAGCTGCTCTACAAGGAATTCATGTTTTATGGACATTCTGTGGGATATCTAACAATGATTCAATTGTATCCATAGCATCAACTTCGATGTTGTTTACCCTCGGTATCTGCTCAAATATTATATCGATCAAGAATTCCTTGAGATCCTCCACCAAATTCTTGTACGGGGTAAGTTTGTCATCCTTAGTTTCATATTCATCATTGACCTGGTTGATAATTAGTTGCGAGTCCCCATAAAAATTGAGTGCCATAATTTTCCATTGTATTGCAATCTGAAGTCCTATGACAATAGCCTTGTACTTTGCAATATTATTAGTGCAAGGGAAAGATAACTTGTATGATTTCGGGATACAATCCCCTTGTGGTGTGATAAAGAGGATTCCTACTCCTGACCCATTTTCTGTGTATGATCCATCAAAATATACCTTCCAATGATTTGTTGCACTAAGGTTGAAAATGGACTCATTTGGAAAATCTGATACTAGTGGGTTCTCAGCATATATAGGTGCTTCGGTCAGTTGATCTATAATTGCTTGTCCCTTGAGGGATTTCCATTCCACATATTCAATGTTGTATTCTGTTAAGATCATGACCCACTTAGCCATTCGTCCTATGAGTGTTGTTGTAGAAAGTAGATACTTTAGGGTGTCAATCTTGGTGATGAGCTTTATCTGATGAGCCAACATGTAGTGTTTGATTTTTTGTAAGGCAAACACTACTACAAGGCAAGCCTTCTCAATGAACGTGTAGTTTATCTTGTGTCCCACCAAGGTTCTTCTGATATAGTAAATGGCTCTTTCCTTCCCTATTTCATCATGCTAATCTAGGAGAGCCCCAAGTGCTTCCGTCATAGCCGATATGTAAAGGATCAATGGATTTTTTTAAATTGATGGCATGAGGACTAGTGATGTCAAACAAGTATTATTTGATTTGATTGAATGCCTGATTGTGTTTTTTTATCCCATTTGTATACTACCCCTTGTGGAGTAAATGAGAGTATGGGATGGTTTTATCTGCTAACTGTGCTATGAATCTTCGGATCGATTGAAGCCTTCCTTGTAGAATCCTCAATTATTTTAGTGTTTGTGGTGCTTCCATATCGAGGATTGCTTTAAATTTTATAGGGTCTATCTTGATTCCCCTCATTGACATAATATACCCTAAGATCTTCCATGATTGCACATTTGAAGAAAAATTTCATGGGATTGAGTCATACCTTATATTCTTCTAGTTTGTCGAAGATTGGGCCCATCATTGATATGTGGTCTTGACATTTTCTTGATTTGGCTAGTATATCATCCACATAGTCCTCTACATACTTATGGACCATGTCATGAAAAATCAGAGTCATATCCCTTTTATATGTGGATCCAACATTTTTTAACCTAAATGTCATCATATTTCAACAGTAGGTGCCCCATGGACAAGTGAAAGTTGTTTTATGTTGGTCATCCTTAGCGATCATAATCTTGTTGTATCCTAAAACCCATCCATCAATGATAGAATTTCATGCCCTACCTATGATAATGTCTATGTTCGGAAATAGATACAAGGTTTGAAACCCTTTCAGGATGCCCCTAGTGAGTTTGGAAATAGATACAAGGTTTGAAACCCATTTAGGATAATCAATGGGTCATATGAAGCTAGCATCAAGGAGTTTCTATAGTTCAAGTTTGACCAATAAGGAGATCTACAGATGCATCTTTCTCAATTTTTGTCTCATTGGTATCACCTCCGCATAGACTGCTAGATGATGGACCACCACCTCTGGATCAAGACTTGGCATATCAACATATGTCCATGTGAAATTCACTTTCCTTTCTTTTAGAAATGTAACTAGATTTTCTTGTTCCTCAGTCAAAAGTGACTCAACATAGAAAGTGATGTGTGGCATCTCTTTAGTTCCCAAATTTACTAGGTTGCATTTTTCTACCAGTATTGTTGATCTTTCCTAATGGATGGAACTAAGGGGAAGATTGAATCCCTCATCCTTTGGCACATCAGAGAGGTTTTCACCATTGGATACATCCTTTATTTTTACTATTTTTGGGTCAGAAAGTTCTACAGTGTGGTTTTCACTTAGAGACCTAGACGTTACTCTTAGATTTTCTATTTTGCGACTAAGAGATTCAATCGTTTCCCCATAGTACGCATGTGTTCCTAGCTCAATATAAAACCCTTATTTTTGGTCTCCATATGGTATAGTATCCCTTAGTCCCATGAATTTTGAGAGAACCTCATCATTTTTTAACATATCTAAGATCGGTGGTCCTCGTTGGTTATAGTCTATGAGTTGGGGGTAAACAAGTTTTAGTTTGATGGCTTGGGTATTTGACTCAAAAGATATGGTGGTGATCATAAATAGAGAGGAGTCCTCAAATAGCATGGGTAAGTTAGAGAGGGGATCCTTGAAGGGATAACTAAGCACTACGGGTACTGATGGGGAAGCTTTGACTATTTTAATAGAAGCACCTTTGCCAAGTATGGTTAGCTTCATAGGGGTACATCCAAGGCCAAGATTCTTAGGGCGCTTCTCAAGAATGATGAGTTTGAACAGGCCATTATCATTTTTCCCAAGCTTCTCATTTTTGTTATAGCCCCAACCAAACATTAATTATAGACCTTTATTGATTTATTCCATAGGAATATCTAGTACGATCCTTTCAACTTCATATAATAGGCCTAATACATCTTTCTTGTCCACGACCTCCTTGCTTGGGTCTGCCCACTTTTTGAAGGAGGTGGATTTTTCTTTGAAGGCCTGAGATGTTGTGTCGATTGTTTCTAGTTTTCCATGAGATTTGGGAGATTGAGGTAACTCTCCAATCACAAAGGAAATCTTTTTAATTTTATGTTCCTCATAGTCATTATCTTGGATTACAACCTTGACATCTGGGATGTTCTAAATGGTAGATTTCTTTGTCTCAGAAGTGGAGGCTAAAGTGGATGGGTCGACATATGGGGATGTGGGTCCTTCATAATTTTTTAGAACTTGGGGGATCTTGTAATACTTGGCCTCCATATTTTTGTAATAGTATAATGATTTGGAATTGACATGGATTGTGACTTCCTGATTCTGGTAGGGGAATTTGACACATTGATGGAATGTGGATGTGACAACTTGCTTCCCATAGATCCATGGGAACCCTAGGATAATATTATAGGGGAGTTCAAGGTCAAGGACCTGGCAAGTGGTCTCCATGATTGTTGGCCCTACTTGGATAGGGATTTGAATGGTTCCTTGGGACACCCGTTCTTGATCATCATAAGCCCTGATGGTGATACCTTTTCCTTTTTCAATGACATCTTCTGAGAATCCTAGATTCTTTATTAGTTGTAGGGTATAAATATTCAAACCTGCACCCCCATCCACCAAGACCCTTTTGAATTTTTTCTTATGGAATAAGACTTCAAGATGGAGTGGGAGATTATGAGATGGTTGGGTTGGGAGATCATGGTTAGAAAACATGAGGAGATGTGGTGTAGTGATATGTCTGACCATAGCTTGAAATTGGTCTGCATCAAGATATTTGGGGATGAAGGACACAACCAATTCCTTCGCTAGTATGTCCCTATGTGCAAGCGATATTTTTAGCAACTCCATGATGGAGATCTGGGCGGGGGTCTTTTTTAGTTGGTCCAAGATGTTGTACCCACTAGGGTTTGATTTTGGATTTGCGGTTGGTGCCTTGGGTGATGGTGAAGGTCCTTGGATGGAAATTTTGTCGCTATGTGTGGTGACTCCACACTCGAGAGCTAGGTCCTTTGATATTAACAACTGTTACCCATTCATCCAAGGATGCAACAACATGGTCATAGATATGGTTCACATTGTGGTAACTCTTTCCTTTACCATTGTTGTTTCCTTTATTGTGGTTCAGTATCATATTTGTGTATATTTTAAGATCTGGATTCCTTGTTGGATGTTCAATGGTTATAAATTTGTCATTAAGAAGATCTTGGATCAGATTTTTGAGTCTCATACAACTAGTTGTCATGTGTCCCTTTATTTTGTGAGAGTTGCAAAGGTGCTTCTTATTATACTATGGTGGTTTAACTTGAGGCTCTTGGTAATTTTTCGTAAATAGGGAGTTTGATGAGATTTTCTTGTACTACCTATTGCATGACATATTCAATTGGTTCCCCAAGTGTTGTATATTTTAATTTTAGGGGATATTTGTTCTTTGGGGGTGGTCCCCCTTGAGCATTTACGTTGTTGACATTTTGATTGTTGGGTTGTTGTTGTGATGGGTTGGTTTGTGAGTTGTTTTGTGTGTTGATTTGTGCTTGTGTATATGTTTGTTGTTGCATGTTCAGCCTTGGGGCACTGATAACAACTTTGGTGGAAATGACACCATCATTGTTGACATTTTTTTTCTTAGCCCACATGTGAGGTTTGTCATTTGTCATTGTAACTTGGCGATGGTTGATTTTCTTGGTACATGGGCGAGCCCCCGTGCGCTATAAGGGCTCTTTCAATGTTGAGTGCTTTGGG
>CM021100.1:351495496-351667528 GCA_007115665.2 Sequoiadendron giganteum
TAACATTTTGAATCTTGTTTCCAAATATGTAATTTATTCAAATACCCAAATGTTAGAAATTAAATTTTGATAGGGATGTATAAAAACCACTTTTTAAAAGTCCCTAATTTTTTACCATACCATGCATGTGTATGGACACCACTTTTTGACCCAAATAAAAGTATTTTTTTAATTCCTTTTGGGGAAAGAATTTTTTTTTATTGAATTTTTATTGGCCTTAATTGTTGTTTATAAAAATCAACGTGTATGGACAACATAATTGGACCTAAACTAAATTTTTTTGAATTTTTTTTTTCATTGTGTAGAGAATTGTCTAAAGATTGATGCCATATATATTTTTTTACAAGAAACTTAACCAAAAAAAAGTTATTAAAAAACAAAAAAAGCCCGATATTTCAAATTTAAGGCCTAGTTTCCTCAGAAAATAATTAAAAAATAACAAATATAACCCAATCTTAATAAAAAATATATATTTGAGAACTAGACATCGTGTTCTCTAATGGGTTTTAATTTTATAGATTGATTTAGAAAAAAAGTTCATCAACCATATTGCCAAAGTTGGACATTCTTCTTCAATCTGCATTAGTTTTTTAGTTGCAGGTGAAAGGCTAAGGGTCGGATTGCCAAGCCTTTCCTGAGCCTAAAACCAAGGCTACATGTGGGTTGGAGATTCAAATTTTTAATAACACATATGCGTTTTTAAAAACATGTATGCATTACAAAACGCATATGTGTTCTTTATATGTTTGATTATTTAAAAAATAAATGTTTTTTAGAAATGTGTGTGTATTTCTAAAAGGCATTTATTTTTTTAAATAAGTGACTTGTACGTGTTATAAAACGCATACGCGTTATAAAATGTACATTTTTTTTAGCACATATGCTTTTTTTTAGGCTCGAGTACCCGATGCATAACACACACATTTTTTAATTTAACGCATACGCGTTTTCTGCAAGATTTTTTTTTTGCCGAAACTTCCCCTCTTCATGGACACAACATCTTGATTTTACCTATACAGTGTACGTGGAATTCCCTAATGTGATCTTTAGGATTTATGTTTCCTAGATATTTGTCGAATTTTAGTATTTCAAAGCCTGGTGGAAATGGAACCTTAGTAATGCTTCAATCAAATGGATAATGGCACAAATTCCCTTGCATGTGTGATTTCTTTGTCTTTCCCAATTGTATGTCCTATATTTGTTGTGAAAGAAACTTGACTTGTGTGGACAAATCATTTTATGGATCAGGTGGTGGAATGTATGTGTTTTGGGATGGTATGGTTGGTGGGGCGATGGATGGGGTGGCTTGTGTGTTAAGATTTAAGGCTTTTTGCTGCATGTTTGACAAAGGTTGTTGGAAGCTTTGTTGTGCAAGCAATGCTTGTTGGTATGCTTGTTGTTGTTGTTGTGCCAACAATGCTTGTTGTTGGGCTTGTTGATATGTGTATTGTTGTAATACTTGTGCTTGTGCTTGTTGTTATTGTTGTAGCAAAGCCTGTGTGCGTGCTTGCACTTGAGCTTGTGCAAATTGTTGTGCTCGATCTTGTTGTGCGGCTTGTTGTGAAACTTGTGCGACTTATTTATATTGTAGTAAAGCTTGCACTTGTGCTTTGGATTGAGATTTTTGTGCAACTTTCACAACTTTTTGCTATCGAAACACAACTTGCGCTTTCCCTTGTGCTTGGGCTTGAGCTTATTGTGCTTGAAATTGCTGCAAAGCCTTTTGGTAAGCTTGTTGAGCTGCTTGTAATGTAATGTTGTATTGATTTTACATATTTGGAATTGGAGGTGGAGGTGGTGGATTTTGTGGGATGGTGTGAGATGATATGATAGGTGGTTCTTTAGGTGCTTGTTGGGGTATTTGTTGAGGTGTTTGTTGATTGATGACAAGGGGTTGTGTCGTGGATGGTATGGTTGATATGCTTAGTTATTAGGAGACTAGATTTTGGGATGTTTGGGGTGTTGTAGATGATGTGATGATTGGTTGAGAGATTTGGATTGGTGCCACTTGGTGTTGCGATATCGATGGCATGTTCGGAGGATTTGGTATAATAGGTGAGTCGATTGGATTTCTGCTTGGTTTGATTTGGTTTGATTGGTGTTAGATTGATATGTTGGATGAAAGGAATTGCCTTACACCTTGTGTGGATGATGATGTCAAGATGGGGAATGGTGGGAAGATTTATGGTGTATTTTTTGATCATAAAATCTTGCGCCTCTCTAACAGTCTTATGGGAAATTCAGTGAGTGTGGAGAAAATATGCGCCTCACTGAATACCTCCAGGATTTTTATAGAAAGTCGGCTCTTCTCTGAGTTTGGGAAAAGGGAAAAAGAAATGCAAACAAAAAAACATGAAAAATGGCGATGTGCCAACACTTTTAAAACATTTCAAAACCACAAGCTTCCCTCTATGAGTGATATGAGAGACACAAAACACCACTTCCCCTCATTGTTGGGAGAAGAACAAACAATAGAGGCTTGATACAACCACAAATGCAGTCATTCAATCAACCCGCATGAAGTGCGCATTAAGATCCAAATCAGACATAGAGGTTTCAAAATTAATAGAAAACATTAAAAAACAATATAAACCCTTCCTCCTAATATAGCATATCATGAAGAAACGATAATCGGTTGCTGGCAAGAAGTTGAATCCACTTTTTGGCCAAAAAAGGGAAGTGTTTTCCTTGATTTTCAGAATTTGACAAATTTGACCTTAAAATTTGAAGCACTTAGAGATGAAATCTTTGAAAAAATCACTGATCATAAAATGTAGTACTCAGAGTCTAGTTTCCAAATATGTAATTTATTTCAATACCCAAATTGTACAAATTTAGTTTCAATAGGAGTTTCTAAAAACCACTGTTTAAAAGTCACTTTTTTTTTACCATACCATGCATGTGTACAACATCCATATTTTGACCTAAATTATTGTATTTTTCTAAATCCTTTTGGGAAAATATTTGTGACTCACTGAAGCTTGTTTTCAATATATTTTTGTAATTTTTTATTGAATATTTTTTTTTGTTAAATTTTTATTAGGCATATTTGTCGTTTTGCAAAATCGTCGTGTAAGACACGCATAAGATGACCTAAAATTATCATTTTTTATTTTTTTTTAAATTGAAAAGAATTGTCTGAAGTTTGTTCTCGTGCAATCTATTCGAAAAAATGTTATGTTGATCAAAAGTTATTAAAATAGTAAGAAACCCTAATATTTAAAGTTTATGGACCAATTTCATCAGAAATTAATTGAAAAATAGAAAAAAAATCCAATTGTAAGAAAAATTACATATTTGGAATCTTCATTGTCTCATCTAAAATGGGTTTTAATTTTGTCAAAAATTTATACAAAAACAATCGTCAGCCATATGTCCAAACTCGTTATTTTTCTCTGACATTATTAGAACCTTCAACTTGTAGGTCAAACCAGGTTGAAGGCCTAGGTTCGGATTCCCAATGATTTTCTCAAAACAAAATACAAGATAGAAACCGGACCACAAAGTAAATCCAATTTCAAATTTTAAGAAATAGGATCCCGATTATAGAACAGGATCTCGTTTTATTAACAAACAGGATCCCGTTTTATAATCGGGATCCTATTTCCAATATTAAATGGAGTGACCGTTGACAAGGAAATGAGATCCTGTTTTATAAATGGGATCTCATTCCTTTGTCAATGGTCCCCACAATTAATATTGGAAACGAGATCCCGATTATAAAATGAGATCCCGTTTGTTAATAAAATTGGATCCCGTTCTATAATCGGGATCCTGTTTATTTTTAACCGTTTAATTTAAATTTATTGTCAAAAATTTACTGTGAAGTCTACAACTTCACATGTACAACCGAGAGTAGTAAAATTGGGCTATTTTTCATCAAGCATTATTTTTATAGGTGTTGACTTGCATTTTTGATTAATTTTTTCAAAGGAGGCATCATGTAAACTATTTTTGAAGTGGAATTGTGTTAGTTTTGTACTTGTTTGGAGGAAAAAAAGGTCTTCAACTTGCAATATGAATTGATTTTTTCAAAGGAGGCATGAAGAAAACAATTTTTAAAGTGGAATTGTGCTAGTTTTCTACTTGTTTTGAGGAACACAAGAGGAAGAATTTTGTCCTTATAGGTCTTGAACTTCCAATTTGGATTGAATTTTTTGAAGAATTTCACTATTGACATTCATTTGTGCTTGAGAATTTTATAATCATGGGAGATAAATCTCATAATAAGAGGAGGAAGACACTGACTCCTAAAGAAATTGAAGCAAACAAAGAGAAGGAGAGACAAGGACAAAGAGGAAGAATAATGAGAATTAAATCAATGAATGATGGGGGAGCATCGAATTCCACAACTATTGAAGATGAAAACATTGAGGAGACCATGGTTGTAGATGAAGCTAATTTGCAAGAAGTCAATTTGGAGAAGAATATGATTATACAAGCAAGTCCTACTATGTCTTCAAACCCCTCTTTCAATTCTATGGAGAATGTTTCAATATGCACAAATCGAAGTATGTCTTCAAATCCACATGTTAGTGAAATGGTAAATTTGTATGTAGAATTCTTACAAGATGTTGGACTTAACGATGTTGACATTGATAATATTCAGAGAGATGAAACTTTTATAGAATTTGTTGAAAATGAAAATGAGAATAATCCTTTTGTTGAAAATGAAAACAAAAACCGTTTTGTTGATGTAAATGAAAATGAAAACCATTTTTTTGATGAAAAAGAAGATGAAAATGTAAATCATTTTGAAGTTGAAAATAAAAATGAAAATGAAGATGAAGATGAAAATCTAGAATGTGATGTTGAATTTAATGAAAATACTTTTAAAAAAAAATTGAAAGTGGTGATTTCTATAATCTTGCTGGTCAAATTTCTTGGAGGAAAATAAGAACACATGCGAATAAAATATACAAAAAATTATTTTATCATAAAAAAGTTGCAATTCAATGTCAACTAATGATGCAATTGATTTGAATGCAAAAAATGAGGAAAATAATGAAAAGGTTAGGTTTTTTCGTTAAACCAAAAAGAAAAGATCAATCATTAAAACATGTTATGTCTACTGTTGCTAGTGCCATTCAATCAATTGGGAAAAATAGTTGATCCAAAGATAAAAATGCAGCAAGAAGAGCTATAACAACTGCTATAGTTAATAAAGCAACTTTGAATAAAAGAATGGTAAGAAAGATTAGTGAAGTGTTAAAAATACATTCTAAAACATTGCTAAGAGTGGAAAAAAGAAGAGAAAGTATAGAAAATGATCCTATCAACCAATGTTAGAGTTTCAGTGGTTGACTCCCGAGGTCTGATATGAAATTGAATGTTGAAATTAAATCTTTGATTGAAAAATATTGGCATGATAATACTAGGGTTTCATCTAATGCTAGAGATGTTTTAAAATTAAGGGTGGGGTCCAAAGTTCGTGATCCTCACCCAAAACACCTATTAGATACAACACAAAATAAATTTTATAGAAAATTTTGTGGTGATTTAGTGTTACTTGGTAATATTAAAATAAGTCAAAGGTCTTTTGAAAAATGTAAACCATCGTATGTAAAAATTAATAAGCAACAAATATCTCGTTGTTGTAAAACGCATGTTCAATTTCATTATTTTTATGATGTTTTTCGATATATATGTTGTACCTTGCATACTGACATGATTATACATGAATGTGGTATTAATATGCCACCTGAAGCAATAAGGGAGTTTATTTTAGGTTTGTTTTGTGAAATATATAATGGTAAATTGTTTTATTTAAGTTCTTGTATTTCTGGACATTGCATTTATTGTGGAAATCTTTCATTCTTAAGAATTTGTATGCATGAAAGTGCTGATAATTATTTTGGACAACAATTAGTAGATGTTAAAAGATCTCAGAATTTTCACTATTCTTTAAAAGATGGAAAAATTGGAAAGTGTTGTGATTTAGTTATAGAAAAATTTAGTGTGCATGCATTCATGAGTCAATTTAAGAATAAGATTGTACCAAAATATGTCATGCACTCTCAACATGATTGATGGCTTGATGGCCAATTTTGTGCATAGAAACACATTTCCAATTTGTACTATACTTTCATTGGTTGATTTTGCGGAAAATTATACTGTAGCTCTACAAGAGGAAATTCAATCATAGTATTATAATTCAATGCAAGTAGCTATGTTTGTCCATATTGTTTATAAACATGCAGATGATAGCACTGAGGATGATAGAATTTTTTTGAGGGATTATCATTTTTATTTGAGTGACAACTGATTACACTTGTCAGAGTTTGTTCAATATTGTTTCAGTATATTTTACTAAAATTTAAGAGAAAGAGGAATCCATATGAAAGAACATCTCATATGGTTAGATAATTGTATGAGGTAGTTCAAGAATGCTCGAATGTTCTATTGGTTAAGTAGGGTTCACAAGAAAATTAATGTACAACATATATGGAGGTTTTTTGAAGCTGGGCATGGTTAAGGAGAACATGATGGAGCTGGTGCATGTGTCAAAAGAATTATTGCTAGAGAACAATTAAAATTTGAAGATGTAGTAAAATTTAAAGATGCACGTGGGATTGTGGATTAGTGTAATACAAGATTATTTGCACCTGGTTCAAGCGAGTACTCTATAATTCATCGATTCTTTTGGTTGGTTGAAGAAGAGAACATTGTACCTAGACTTGACTGTGAGACAATAAGTGGATCTACTAAATGGAATTCATTTAGGAGTTTGAAAACAAGCACATGGACTATTTGGACAAGGGAGCTTGCATATTTTTCCCAGTTTTGTATCTCAGGAGATTGGGAAGCATGTGAAAATACACAATGGGTTGAACAGTGGGAGCAAAGATCATTGACACCTGCACAAGCACATGATCAATATGAAAGAGATATTAAAGAAAATGATCAAGTGTTTGCATTTGAAGACTATGACCGTGTTTTAGACCTTGTACAAGAAGGTAATTTAATTCAATTTATTTAATTTTATTTCACTTTATTAAGTTATTTTATAATACTTTAAATTATTTATATGGATATGCACAAGTTATTAAATCAATTTTTGTTTGTAGGACATGTGTATGTTGTTGTTGCAACTGAGGGGAATGAAGAGAAAACAAAATATTGGTTAGTTCGTTGTGTGGAGACTAAACATAATTTAATATCACCTCGAGAAGATGATGATGGCTATCATTATCCAACAGGTATGATGATCCCCTTAAGACATCCCCTTAAGAAAATTTTGATAACAAGTTTTTGATCCCCTTAAGCAATTTTTTAGAACAAGTCTTTGATCTCATTAAGAAAATTTTGAGAACTTATTTGATGGTGGTTTTCATGTTTTCCAATAGGATCGCTTGTGGTTACAAAAATACCTAGCAAGGAAGAATGGTCTACCTGCATTCGAAGATTATGAAACACATAAAAAGATTATACATTATTCACATTTGATGGTGGAAACAAATATAAAACTAGATCGGTATCACAAAAGACCTACAAATAAAGTGTTATGGACAATTTCTATTGAAGAGCATGAGACAATCATAGATTCATTGCAAAAAAGAGAGGATGCAAATGTTACAATGGAATGAGTAAATACAGGTAAATACAGTTTTAGTTTTATATTGTCCTTTTAAATAGATTAAATACATGTTTCGATATTGGTCAAGTGTGTTATTAGTTGAAATTGATTTAAATTGTCCTTTTATAGATCCTTAAGCCATAATCACAAAACGGATCTAGTCCATGCAGATTCAACCTAGACAACATGGAATACTTGGTAAAAATAGGTAATTATTAGTTAAAATATATTTAAATACATGTTTCAATTACATATTGATATTGCTTGTACATTAATAGTTAAAATTTATTTATTATCCTTTTGTGTATCCTTAAGCCATTACTGCATTGATCTCATACTTTGAAACAAAAAGGAGAGGATACTTAGATTCAACCTACACACATGTGTGGAATACTTTTAAATACAAGTACTTGAGCTATGTACATATAGATAGTTTTATATAAATTAAAGTATGTATGTTTTGATGATTTCATCGATATTGCTTTTACCTTTTTCATATCAGGTGGTGTGAAGACCTACTACATTCTGGGCACGAGTTTGAGATGTTCTTGAGATGACATATCCAAATTTTGTAAACATTATTTTGAGATGACATATATGTACATATATACTTACAAAATTAAAAATTTTCTACAAATTACAAATACATGTACATACACAATTATGTACTCTATGTACTTCTATGTATCAAAATCAATATTCTATATATTTTGTTTGTTAAATGTACTTGTTTTCCTACTTTCAAAATTTATATTTGATTGTATAATCAATAAATATCATGCATACATTATTGTTAAATCAATTATATCCTTAAGATGTTGTATTATGACCCCTTAAGACATCCCCTTAAGACATTGTATTATGACCCCTTAAGATATCCCCTTAAGACGTTGTATTATGAACCCTTAAGACATCCCCTTAAGAAGTTGTATTATGACCCCTTAAGACATACCCTTAAGATGTAGTATGATCCCTTAAGGCATACCCTTAAGATGTAATAGGACCCCTTAAGACAACCTATAATTAGTGTTGGATGCTATTATTTGTTTTGACAACTTATAAATTAGTATTTGATGCCATTATTTGTTTTGAAAGCTTATAAATTAGTATTGGATGTCATTATTTGTTTTGAGAGCTTATAAATTAGTATTGGATGTCATTATTTGTTTTGATAGCTTATAAAATAGTATTGGATGCTATTATTTGTTTTGACAGCTTATAAATTAGTGTTGAATGTTATTATTTATAGAATTTATTAATGATTTTGTTCTGTAATCTTGTATGGTATTGTTTATTTCTTAAAATTTTATCCTTTCTCGTATATAAACGGATTGCGTGCGTTTGTAAATTATGATTTATTGACTAATTATTGATTGACATGAATTGAATAAGTTCATCGACTAATTATCGCTAATTATTGAATGTACATATCATGTATATCATGTATGAGATCAATAAATTTGTAAAGTATAAATATTAAAATGTCCTATTAATTTCATATTTATATTTAATTTCACATTAATGTCCTATATTAATGTCTTGACTATGAACATAAAATGCATAAATGTATATGTGTAAATTAAAATTTCAAACAATAATAAAGTCCATAATTTATGTAAATATATTAAGTACATGAAACCAATATATTAAGAACATGAATTAAAATCCATCAGAGTACAAACCATGAACTAAATTCCAACTAAGTACTTGAGCCATGAAATATAAAGTCCAACAGAGTACATGACAAACCAGAAATATAGTCCATGAAATAAATAAATATAACCCATAAAATCATGTTTCTAGGTCATGTATTGTCTCTATAATCAAGAGTCCTCTTCATGCCATGCAGACTATGTGGATGACCTAAAACACTCTATACAAGAGAAAGATGAAAGCAAATGTAAGACAATGAAAAATTATTTAATGACAATTTAATTTATAATTCATCATAAAATTAATTTACCATCATATCTGGGTCTGGATGCTCTGGTGCACCTGAAGCAACCTCTAAATTGTCTGAATCAATCTACATAAACAAGACAACAAAATTTGAAATTAGATGTACAAGACTACAATTAAAAATGATTTAATTGAAATTAATTTATAATTTATGATATTTTAATTGTACCGTATTATGAGGTTGTGCACCCTCTTCTCTAGGACCTATTTTTACATACTCAACTACAAGATGTGTCTCATGCTATAAAAGAAAAATAATTTAAAACACGTATTAGCCTATATTATTATATATATTCAATTTGAAATTTAAAATTAAAGTTATATTCACAATATATAATTTATAATTGAATTTAAATATAATAAAAAATTTAAATTACCATTTGATCTGGAGTATGTTCTGCATGTCCTCCTGGAGGTGTAACTATGTTTGGGTCAGGGCTAAAAGTCACACTAACAAAGTCCTACAAGATCAAAATTAAAGCATGTATACTTGAATTAGGTTAACATATATATATATATATATTCAAGTTTGCACATGTTGTGTAGATTTTTTTTTAAACAACCTAAAAATCAGAGGCCTCACGAGTAGCCACAACATCTAATGTTTGCCCGATGCCCATTCTCATTGTGGTATCAACCTAGACATACATGTAGACATTGAATGAATATAATATTTACAAGTGTACATGCACATTTCATATATAGTGAATTCAAAATTCATAATTGTAACTATACTAATGTAAGTTAAACAATTTACAATATAAATGTACCTCCCCCTAATCTACGACGCCTGATAGTGGAGGGGTGCTTGAGAACCCCTTAGGTGGAATGAATGTGGAAGCAAATTGACTCGCCTAAATCACATAAATATTTGAAACATATATGTGATTCAATTATAAATTTAAAACTTAAGTTAAAAATCATTTCATATATAATTAAAAAAATTGAAATCAAAATACCCCATAAGGGTTGCCGAGTAGGACTGGTTTCGATGTATGTATTCGTGGAACAAATGATTTCCCCATCGTTATTGTCATCTGTACATTGATTGTTAAAATTTATTGCAAACTTTTCTTTGATATACACATTCATCAAAACTCTTATAAAATGAACGTGTAGATGCATATTTATACCTGTGTCGTAGTGTCCTCGGGGTGATGGTCTGCTATAAGAAACTCTACAAATTAAGTGATGTGACCAAATGAACCACCAAAATGTCCATGTCCACCCGAACTAGGTGTAGCCTGATCAGGTCCATAACATACTTGATGGAAACTAGTACATACATGTGGGACAAGCCTCGACACAACTAGAGTGGTACTCGAACGAGCTCCATAAAACACTCCTCCATCATCATCGTCTCTATGCTCCCCCCTCACTATCACAGAAGCATGTTGATCAAGGTCTCCTACGAGTGTACTAAGGGAACCTATTGTCAAGACCATAGCTCGATGATGCACAAGTGTGGGAATGGGAGGACCAGGAGCAACAACAAGGGGTTGCACATGTATAGGGTGTTGGGGATCAAACATTTCCCCTAACCTCTGTTGTGGGATGCCGCCACCGACACCCTCAAATGATTTAAAATCAAAATAATTGGGCTTTTTCCCCATAACAAACTCTACATACAGTTTCCTCAAAAAATACAATGGGCACTCCCAATTAGCATGTGGGGGACTATCAAAAACCATATACCATCGATCTGAAAAATGTGCACTCATTTGTGGATGTATGCACCACCTCATGGATATTCTAGATTTGTTTGGAGGAATGGGCTATCGAGTAACGAGGTCAAGAAAGTAGGGGGCTAGGTGGGCTTTCATTATTTTAAGGTCTAAAATTTGTTTATAAGAGAGACTGTCATCATAAAATTGTCTCATCTATTCTCTGTCTCATCGATGCCTATCTAGATCAAAATAAATGGTCCTAATGGCATCCACAACATTCTACATTGAAAATGCAAAACGTCTCACATGTGGTGGAATCAATTATTGACTTTGCATAGCACTGCTTTTTTTTTTATGGATGCAACCTAATCATTTATGTGTGCTTGCAAGTGAGCCTCATCAGATGCAACAGGTGTTGGAGGTGGCATATTGGGTGGAGGGGGAGGTGGAGGGGAGGTGGAGGGGGAGGTGGAGGTGGTTGTGGCTGAGGTGGTGGATTGATGATATCATCAATGTTAAAATCATGAATGATATGAGATATAAGTGTGCACCTGCATTAAATTATACAAAATTAACATACAAACTTAAAAAATTACAAGAAATAGTTAAATTTGAAATGCACATGCAAATTTTTTTAAATAGGATGTGCATACATATATTAAGGTCATATAAAATTGAAACTCACATATACATTGATTGAACTTGAGCATGTGCATACAAAATTCAAAATTTAACATGTACATACATTTAAAATAAAAAATACGATGCATAATTTTCATGCATACATCATTAAACTAAACTACATGTACATACATACAAATTTCAAAATTTAATAACTATATGCAATTTTAATACACGTGTCCATACTAAATAATAAACTTGAAACGTTCACAATCAATAACATTTAATGCACTCAAAAACACCATATGCACTACTCCAATGTTGGACCTACCTAAGTTTTTTTCTTAAATCACTCTGAAATATTAAACCTATGGCATGAGAATAAGTGGGATGTTGATGCAAGGTTCAATGATAGTATTTCATACCTTTGTCACATATTTATTACCATTTTAGCCATATTTTTCTTTGTGTGTGTCATGTCATGTTTTAATATTTTTTCCCTAGTCTATGTTGTCTTCTAGCCATATTTCCCCCCTTCCCCATGTTGTTCCAAGATTTTTTTATTTTCCTTGAGTGGTGCTTTACACTTGAATGTTAACCCCAACCATGTCCTAACCTTCCCCTTTATATTTCTTAAGCCATCGAACTCTTTATCCCTTGTTTACCTCTTAATTTTCCATCCCTAGGTTAATTTCCCTTGTAAAACCCACCTATTCCCCTCCCAAATCATACCTACATGAGAAAATTTTCCATCAAAATTATCACTTTAGATGGGCACCTCACATCTTAACATTCACTTAAAAAAGGGCCTAAGCCCTATAGTAAGTTATTACTGACACTTTGACTCCAACCAACTTGGCATTGAATTTTTATCATCTTGACAAATGATTTAGATTGGATATAATTTAATGCCATATCTAACCATAATAAATATTCATCTCTTCAAATTATTTCATAATATTTATAAATAGACTCAAACTTTGCCTCATTTTGATATAGAAAAAGTCTTTTTTTAGTGTGGTTGTTAAGGTTGTTTTGTAAAGTCTTTAATGAGTTTTGCATGTAAATGGTATTATTTTTGTAAGGTATTATAGGTATCCATTATTCATCCATCTCACTACCCTTTCAAGCCAATAATATTCCATTTTAATCTATTTCCATTCTAAACCCTTCTCTCTAAGTTGGTTTGCACTTATCCTAGTGTAGTGAGTCCTAAAACCAAAACAATTAGCCTAAAACCTCATAACTATCCCATGTGATTTAGGATAATATTCCATTACATTTTCCTCTTTCATCCTTCTTCAATCACTAAAATTCCACTTTTCCATCTAGGCATGTTATGCAATCATCCTTTTTGAGTGTGCATCTCTATTGTCACCTTTTCAAAGACCCTAGCTATAACTAAAACCAAGCTCCATTAGAGGTGATACAAAACATCATTTCCAAACCCTATATTATTCCTCTTACAACCACTAAACTATTTTTAATCAAAATTTATTTTCCTATCCAAATATTTTCGCCCACCCCTACTTGCTTGCATAGATTCTAAGAATCCTACAATTAGGTTTTGAAGGTTTAATGGAATGAAAGTGATTTAGAATTAGTGTTTTTAATAATTTAGTTTATTTTTATGTTGTACATATTATCTGATATGTGGATCCATGTTTGAATACCCACATGGGGATTGAATGAAGTAGACTCCCCTTCTAACCCTTATTTTTGTAGGATCTACCATTGAAGAAGATTGTATTGCATGTTTATTCTAAAGATAGTAATAGATTATCAAGGAAATATATATAGAACTGTCATTAGTCTAACCATTACTTTCTAGACCATCAAATTTTGTAAAATAAAAATTTCTAAAGAATTGGTCATCCATCTTTGGACCTAGTTGCCACTTCTATATTTTGGCTTCAAATAAGCTTAGAAATCAATAAAATTATCCATATAGGCACTTTATTCCTTCTTAATACCATTTATGTTTATAAATCATCAATTTCTTAGGCATAAACATGTCATTTTTTAATTTGATTACAAATACAAAACTTTAGGTTTGTAGTTCATTTGTAGAGTTAACTTGTACGTATAATAAAAAGAACCTAGCATACAATCTTCATAGTGTTTACAACTAACCTATTTCATCAAAATCCTTCATCAAACCATTTTAAAATATATACTATTATAAATTCATCATTACAAGTTCATAAATTCCACCAAATTCATAAATTCATGTCACTAAAAATATCCATCTAGAACCAAAATCATAAATTCGCGTCACTAAAAATATCCATCCAACCAAATTTATAAATTCATCACATAAAATATTCATTGTTCACCAAATTCATAAATTGATAACTATTTAAGATCATTGTCTTAATTTAGAAACTATTGTGGCTCTCTACTGCATCTCTTCATTTATTTGCATTTTCCTTTCCAGAATCAGACGTTCTCCTCACCTCTAGCCATTGTCGATGCTCATATAAGATCCCATCCATAGCCTTGAAATAATCAACAATGGTTTTCATCCTAGATGCAATCATCCTCACAAGTGGTGCGACAAATTCTTCATTTTGAATAATGTTGATTTGATCTTGGATGGTTCTAACATTGGAATTGATTTGTGCTTGCAAATGAGCACCATCGATTTCAGGTGGTGGAGGTGGAGGTAGAGGTGAAAGTGGTGGAGATGGATGGTGCGGAGGTGGATTGCGAATATTATTGAATCGATCCATGTGATCTCTAAGATATGAGTGAACCTGCATTAGATTTGTAATTTTGAAACATAAGATACCTGTTTAGGAAATACCCTTAAACCATTCAATATAAATGGCCTAATTGAATTTACAAATGATAAAAAATGTAAGCCTCATTTATGTCTAAGGCATGTTACTTGAATGAAAATGAAATTAACTATTAATATAGGAAAATTTATGAATGCTATAGGGTTTATGGTTTAGAGTTTAAGATTTAGGTTTTAGGATAATACGATGGCTTAAGGGGATCTATGTAGTAAGGTCCTAGTACAAAATGACATGGCTTTTAAGTGAATTAAATTTGGTGAAGATACATAAGGCAACCAAATTTCTTTAAGGTCTGAGGCAACTTCACCAAATTTTATTCACTTGAGCCATGTCATTAGGGGTGATAGGATGGCTAAAAGGGATCTATGTCTAGTGAGGTCCTAGGACAAAATGACATGTCTCAAGTGAATAAAATTAGGTGACATTGCCCAAGGCAACCAAATTTCATTAAGGGCCTAGGAAAAAATGATGTCTTTAGGGTTTAGGATTTAGAGTTTAGAGTTTAGGGTTTACGCTAATAGGATGGCTTAAGGGGATCGTTGTAGTAAGGTCATATGACAAAATGACATGGCTTAAGGGAATCAAATTTGGTGAAGTTTCCTAAGGCAACCAAATTTTATTTTAAGGTCCTAAGACAAAATGAATGCTTTATTGTTAAGGGTTTAGATTTTAGAGTTCAGGGCTTAGGGTTTAGCAAACTTAGGGTGAAGTTTGGGTGGCCCTTGGAATAATGGACTTGCAAGTTAGTGCCTATTTTATGAATATTTTTTATTTTATGAGTAGATTGAATATTTCCATAATAGAAACACATAATTATGTATTATTAAGATTGAGTTTCATTTATATTTTAACTGGATATTTTTTTAACTGAATATAAGATTATTTTATTTAACATTTTTTTCATTAATATTATCCACTTAAATGAATTTTATGATATAAAATGTATAATATAAAATTAGTTAATGTTGAATCAAGTATTTTATTTTAGATTGTTTGGAATTGAAAGAACCTAAAAGAACTTAGAAAAGAAAAATAATTAGATTCTTTAGTGTCTAGATAACTAGTGCAAAAATTGAGATTTTAGACTAAGAGAGATCAAAACATAAAATAGGAATGAATGTTGAATACTAACTAATTAAGTGAGAATTGGAAATTGATTATACACTTGGATTTACAAATTTGCTAACTAAATTTGCAAACAAACATTAATAAAATTTATGAATTGTAACTATTCTTTAACATATATATTTTTTAATCTAATTATAATTTAACATTGAAACTAAAGTTTAACATATCGTTTCTCCATACAATGCAAATGAATTTTCCTGAGCTCGAAATTAGGGTTTTCAAAATCAAAATGATTTGTTTGATTTCAATTTAGGGTTTTAGCAATTTTTTTGTTTTAATTCAATTTAGGGTTTCAATTTCTAAGCAATTAGGGTTTTTAATGCAATTTTTTCGTTTCGTTTCAAACTAGGGTTTTCAAATTCATTTTTTTTGGTTTGATTTGAATTCAAGATTTCAAAAAGCTTGATTAGGGTTACTAAATGTAATTTTTTATTTCATTTCAATTTCTAGGGTTTTGAAATACATTTTTTTAATTTCGTTTCAATTAGGGTTTTCAAATACAATTTGTTTTGGTTTCATCGAACAATTTAGGTTTGAAAAGCTAAATTTTATTTCTAAAATACAATTCATGGTTCATTTTTTCGTTTCTATTCAATATCTTCATATTTCATTGCATTTTTCATCTATATCTACAATTCCTCATTTCTACTATAACATGAAATAAAATGCTTAAAACAACAAATAAATTTTTAAAAAATATGCTAAAATCATTTCTTGTATTGACAATTTCAATAAAGAATGGAAAAATGCACTAAAAAATGGGGTGTACACATACCTGGAGGTTGTGTCTAGGTCGTTGTTTCTCAAAACTCGAGATCTCATGCATTGCCAAAAAATGAAGGTTTGTTTGATTTAAAAAATAAATACCATTATGAAACAAGATCCCGATTTTTACAAATCAGGATCCCATTCCGTGTCTGTTGGTTCGAGACCCTCTAACAAATGGGATCCCAATTTTTAAAAAGTGGGATCCTGTTTGTCATTTAGGCTCAGGACCATTTTTGCAATGTCGATTTCATTTTTTTGGTTAAGGCAAAAACTTACACGTCTCGTGGACTCAACTTTGTGCATTTACCCAACCATACAAAGAAAATGGAGAAGTACAATGACATAGTCCAGTCTTTAAAGATTATAATTTAATCATATACACAAACAACATGGAAATCCGATAACCAAACTATTCAGATTAAGCAAGAAACGTTGTTCTATCCTGGATGAAGATATAAAGAGAGCAATATTGACAAAGACCATATCATGCACAATTTAAAGTGTTTCTTCAGAATAACTCATAATTCAAATTTAAATGAACTTTAAAATAGAGATTGGATTCCTATCTGATAATAGTTTGATCATAAAATAAGCATAACATACCAGAGTGAAGCAATGTTTTATGAAATTTTTAAAAGAAAATATTTCTACTAACTAAGAAAGCTAAGGAAAAAATTTCCAAAAGGAAAACTTCAGGAACCCCTTCATTATGTTGTTCTCAATAGCCACCCAGAAGAGAAAAAATTTTGACCTCGTCCAAAATTAATGACTACCAGATGTCCACACCTGATGGCTTGGAAATTCGATTCTAGATATTTTATTAGGTCACTGGAATCTTGCTCATCAACTTTCAACTACTACATTTATATCGTTTAGATATTTCAACAGGATTGGCCCTTGTAATCACTCTAATCCTAGAAAAATAGTCTGGCAGAGCTCTTGTAGATCACCCAAGTGGCTTTGGTGGCACTGACTCACATCCCTTCATTGGAAAAGGAAAAACACATTCTGACGGACGTCAAGTGAACATTCCCAAGATACAACTTCATAACGTGAAGGGATGACGTGTCACAAGCATGGATAATATTAGATTTGTGAAAAGAAGATGCAAGAAAATGTTTGCCAGACCAACATGTGGTCTGAATTTTGACTAAGGAGAAAGTGATTATTAAAACACACACAACCACCATGTGGCACATTGCGCATCTTTCAGAAATATAATCTCCTTGCGCACGAATCACCCTGAAGATCAAAATAAAGCCGAAAAAATAAAAATAGACATAGGTAAAATTTTGCTTCATAATTCTGGCGACTCATAGGGGGCTTCACTTGCGAAGGCACAAACCTAGACCTCTGGTTAATCTTGGAGTTTAAGAAAGGCATAATGCAACATTTCCTCGCCTGTGTCAGTCGGTCGGGCAATGCTACAAAAGGCTTTATATGCCTGATCTAGCTCGAATATTTCTTTGAAAGAAACAAATCCCCATCTCACTGAAATGGCTCCCAGGTGATAGTAAAGATGAGAAAGTTGAAGAACTTCATTCTCGATGTCATTCATTGTTGGTGTTGAACTTGGCCCTGGAAGGTTTGTAGAAGTTTGAACCTTGTTTCCGACCTCTTCTGTAATATGCTCAACTGACAATACATCTCCATTTCTCGACAGGAAGGGAGGCAACCCATAACTGTACAAAATCCCAAAATCTTTCTTTATTTCATTGACCCTCTTATTTAAAATTGCCTGGTTGTTCTTCGTTTTGGATGCCACCTTATGGCAATAAGCGAATTTGCTTGCTTTACTAGAGGCAACCCTTTGATTTGTAATACCTGCACCTCTTAGAGAATCATTTGTTGCCACACAGAGCTTAGAGATTAAATTATATGATTCAGCCAATCGAGGAGTGTAATCCTAAAGATTTTGATCAGCCAATGGACCAACTTTTTCATTTATTTATCAGGCATCCCTTAGGAATTGTAAGGCCGATTTTAGACCAGTGAGTGAGAAAATGATTCACTCCCAATAAGAAGATACCAACTTTCTTTTTATAGGAAGGGTCGCAGACCTTTGCGCAACAACTAACTCTTCTTATGCTTGAGCCTCTTTTGCTTTCAATCTCTGATCCAGTTCATCTCTCTTCTCGAGGGCTTCTCCGAGCTTTGAAACCAAATTTTTGGCCACTTGACTCTGAGTGTGCAAAGCAGCCTCAGCTCCTTGTTTATCATCCTTCAACTTTTTGATCTCCTGTTGGGCCTTTTGTAGGTCATCAGAAGCCTGAGTTCAGATGTTGTCTAGCTCCTTCTTTATATTTTCCCGAACACGCTAGTGCTCTACAACAGATTGGTGCTCAAGTGCAAGTTCACCTTTCAACCTGTCTATTTTAGTGTAAAGCTAGATCTACTCATTTTGGAGTGCTGCAAGAGATCCTATTGCTTCATTTTGTTGGTCTTGCACCTACAGTATGCGGGTCATTTCATCATTTCGGGCCCTGAGTTTTGATTGCAAATGGTTCACCATTTCTTTTACATTTTCCAAATCATTCTCGCACTTTCTCAACTTTTGATCCAGTCTCTCATAATCTATATATACCACCTTCTGAGTGGTATGTGTTAGGTCTACCTTGTCACATAGACAGATCTCATTCAAATCCAAACCCACTACTTGAATATCATAGTCCTCCATCTACATTTGTTCTTTGGGTCGAGCTACGAGTGGCTTCATGGTGGTGATCCATAGAGAATTTATTTCTTCATTAAAACATGTTTGAATCTTCTTGGAGGTTGGTAGCTCGACATTCTTCTCTTCTTTTCTGCTTTTTATTTTGTCAGGCCTGCCTAGTCACATCAAAATGCTTTTGGAGATTCTGTGGGGTATCAGTACTTTGTGTCACCATAGAAGCACCAGGGGGCAGACTAAAAAGAGTGACATAAGGGGATACTTTGGATGTATGGGAATGTGGGGAGGAAAATGGGAGAGTAATCATTAAGAAATATGAGATGTCAAATTGGGATTGGGCACTTGGAGTACTAGTCAGAGTAAAAAGAGTAACGGATGAGGCGAGAAATTTCTATCCAAATGAAAATGGGCCTAGGCTAATAGGTAGCATGGATCACTCGGCTTTGTCTACGGGGGACCTAGATAGGGTGATTAAGGATTCAATGGTGGCCAAAGCGGATACTACTTGTTCGGAACATGGTGGTGCATCACTTGATAAATTAAAATGGCAAGGGGCTCATTTAGAACTAACAAGTCAGGGTTTGTGAGCAGAAGATTCTTTTCAACAGGTGGAGGAAAAGGATTGACCAAAGATGAAAAAGCAGGAAGAAGAGGGGGAGAAAGACTTACTTGAATTTCGATTGTTCGAACATTTTGGAAAGTGGACTTTGCTTCTTCTTCATTTCCGACGGCTACATCAAATATGTCAAGATCTTGGACTTGTCGTAACCTTGTCTATCCCAAATTAGAGTGTCTCGACCCCTTTGTGGATGATCCTATCGAAGCTTGACCTTCTTTTTCTATGGTTGATTCTCTTGGGGACCATCAGGTTCTCTTCCCTTTGCTTCAGACATTGGCAGAAGATACAACCTATGAGTCCTTTTCCTTAGGGATATTTCCCTTATCAGAATCCTGTGGTTAGGAAGCATGGCGTGGAAGTCACTCCTCTATTACTTCATGGTTGGACTCTATGTTGCTATTATCAAAATCGGCCTCTCATTCATAAATGTCCTCAAACTATTCATCATATGGCTGAGAGTCCTCAAGAAACTTATGAGTGTTTCCCATTTCCTGTCGGAACTTCCAGAAGTCTGTCATTTTGCATTATGACCATCCTTGTCATTTCATTTGATTTTTTAGGGTTTTTCCTATCAGAATCTCCCTCGGATATCTTGCCTATGGTGTATAGAATCTTAACCACTTCGGCCTCTTCATCAGTATGAGAGCCAAGTTGACATACAAATCTAGCCTCTCCTGAGTCGGGTTTCTCTTAGATTCCACATACTCTTGTGCCTTAGAGGAAGTTGATTTGATGGATTATAGTCCCATTTGTTGCATATGAGGACTAAGCCTAGAGCTGTCAATAGGTTGGTCAATTCCTTTTGTGTTTTATGCTTCTCTAGCACTACCCTACTATTTGCAATGCAGAGGGGAAGCAAATATAACTTTTTTTTCCCCTTCCTCTTCCATATGCGTTGTCGGCAAGAGTTGCCTTTCAGCATGCCTCCAACACAAAGACTCGATCTATTACAAGTATGGGGAGTCAGAAATATTCTTCCACAAAACCATGATATTTGATAAATATAAAATATTCCCTGAAGAAGTAATCTACCGAGGTTGATGAATTTTTTATCCATAGAAAAACTTTAGGAGACAAGCGGTCACTAGGTTGTAGTAACAAATCTTGCAACACTGGTCTCAGAAAGAGATGTACAAACCAGTAATAGCTACTTATTCTTGGTAGGACATAGGTCCATACAATTTTTTTTTGAATTAAACCCTCCTCATCTAACCTAGATAGAGGCAAATTTCTCTCTAGAAACCTAAAGTTCTGATGTGGGATCAAATTAACCAAGAAAGAAGAATGCCTGAATTGAGATTCAACTTGGTAATTTTTCAATTGCAACAACATATTAGCAGCTATCACATCAGAAAAATCAAAATACCTCTACCATGCTTGAGTATCAGAACCAAGGCCATCTAGAAAGGATGGACCTCTTCGTCATTGTCCAGGCTGAAAACCCAAGCTACCATTGAGAAAAGATCCTGTGTGCTTTCTAGGAACTTCTTGAATGCCAAACGAAAAACAAAACATCCTTGAGTCAATCTCTCCTCTTTTTCACAATGATAGAAGCCCTCCCTTTCATTTGATTCTTCCCAATATGTTTCCATATCTTCTTCAATGAATAGCTTGACACGCTAATTGAAAGGGATACACAACATTTCCCGTACAACTAGAGAGCAGAGATTGTGACCCTAATTTTGTTGCATGTTATGGTCTCGGTTTCCTCATCAAATCTTCTAGTGCATGCATCCACCAATTCTGGGCATAGGTGTACAAAAAGTATCATGAACTGTGGCAAACCACAATTCTAGAGCCAAGAGGAAAAACTATTAGAGGTACCATGGTCTTTCATTCTCTGAAATGCCCCTTCTTTGAGATTTTTAGGGTTCTTTTCCAACCTTGGGTTGAATACATTGTTTGCAACATCTCACATCACTTCTCTTTTAACACTCCTATCTATTAGCACCTTCTTGTAGAATTTGAGTGGCTGATCCTCAGGAACTGGGGCGTTGGCGAATGATCTTCGCCAAAAAATATTGGCAAAAACAGGCCTCCTTGGTGCAGACTCTACTCTTCTTCCAGTTGTTGATGGTTCGACCATGGTTGCTTCAAAAGTTGCAGAGATTTTTACTGAAATGGTCACTTGCTCTTTGCTTCCTTTGGGAAAAATCTACTTTTTCGTGCAATTAATTTCCCCAAGAAGTACATGTAGTTAAGGCTATGTCATTACCACTGGTCCATTAAATTTTTCCAATGAGGAGATACATGTGGGTAGGGGATCCGTATCCCTAGAGAATGCCAAAAACTCTGTAGAAATGGATTTAGTGTACATTCCTTTCACCGCCTCTTTTCCCAAATTAATTGGTTGCCTTGGGAAGAGTGTTCTTAATTATTTCAATCTTTGCTTGATGATATGAAGTACCCTTGAAAAGATGAGCTCATTAATTTGTCAGTATTAGCATGTTAATCCATGTATTTTCACTTACGTGATCTAGTTGATGGTGATGATGCCAAGGACACATGTCAAAAATTGGCCTATACGAGCATTTACTCCCAATGTCCAAACATTAATTTTGAGACCTTATGTCATATTTTCCATATGATCTATTCTCCATTCATTGGATGCTTTGATATTTTCTCGTTACCGTCCGGCCAGCCAAAAATAGAACTTTCATTGTTTAGCCATACAAGCACCTCTTTTCTATAAATAACTCTACTACCTCAAGGCTATATTCATTCGAAAAGGTGAAACTTTAGAGTTTAGCTATCTTCTTTTCTATCTACATATTGTCTTTCGCTCTATTGCTCTATTGCTCTAACCATGTCTATTGGTCTGGGTACTCCTATATATATTCTTCCATGAAGGCCATAGTATGCCTTCATTGGGGAGATTACGGGTGAGAGAATTAAGTGCTTGGTAAAGGGGTGCGATTGCCTAGGGGTAAATTATTTTTGATGGGTCATTGGCATGGACTTCATTGAATACAAGAACTAGATGCAGACCAATTGCAACATCTTGTCCCACTTCATGGCCTCTTTGTTGGACCTGAATGTCACCAAATCCAAGATAGTGGAGTTGTGTCACCGTATGTTTGATGTATCTCTATTGGAAGGGCATGTTGAAATTGTGTAAGTTGCTATCCCTAGTGTCGGAATTCCCAACAAAATGGACCTTCGCAAGTTCATTGATCATGGCATCAATGTGCCTTGGCTTCCTTTTTTGAGTGAATTTTGCACCATGGACCTAAATAGCCACAACGCCCTATCTTTTCCCACGTCCACCTACCTCCTTTCAGAGTATGGTGTTAATGAAGCTCCGCAGTACGACTTCAAAAAGAAATTTGAGCTCGTCATCTTCGGTTGTGCAGACTGAGGTTGGTGCCCGTGCTGCCATGTGTCATTTTGTGTTCCCTGCTTTCCCGTTCATGAAGAAGAAGAAGAAGAAAAAGAAAAAAAATTATGGGCAACAAGACCCTATAACGATGGTTTGAGGCCTTCCTTTTGATTTTTTGCAAAAAAGCCTCCAACGCTTTTTGTATTTTTCTCAAAGACCCTTTGCTAGGTTTTGCTCAAGAGAGCATTTTTTGTCAAAATTTGAGCCTCGTGCTACCCTATACTATAAATTTGATGAAAAATATAATATATATAATATAGCTTTTCGTACTTCCTCTTCTTCTTCGCTTTCTTCTTTATTCTAAAACTTAAAATCTTTTTACAAAAAAATTACATATGGTATATATCTATGAATTTTTTTAAGAGTGTCATACTTTAATGGAATAGTTTTAGATAAATACCATTTAATGGTATCTCTAAAGCATAATCTTCCATATCTTCCAGCTCATATGCATTATTTTCCTTGCACACACTAATTCGGAATGGGCCCTTCCATAATGCTTTGAATTTGGTGTGTTGTCCTCGTTTTGCAGTGCACTCATTGTATTTTAGCACTTAGCTCCGTTCCTAGAAATCTGGGTTGAAAGTATTTTTTTTAAACCATTGCTTGACCATCTGCAAGTGACCAATTATGGCTTGAAAGGTGTTTTATCTGTCTTCCTCAAGTTTGAGTAGTTCGTCTATCTGTACCTCCATTCCACCACTTTCCTTTATTTCTAGGGATTTCAGTAATTGTAAGGTAGGGAGTTCCATAGAAATAGGTAAGACTACTTCTTTCCCATAAACTAATTCATAAGGAGATGTCTTCAAGATCTGTTTCAGCATGATTCAGTTTGCCCACAGAGCAACCCATAGATGTTTGTGCCATTTTCTTTATCATTCAGACCCAATACACTTGATTAACCTAATTAGGTTTTTATTTGTCAACTCTCCAAACCCATTCCCTTGTGGGTAGTAATTCAAAGAGGTCTTGAGGTAGATCCCATTCCTAATAGAAAAATCTGACATTTTTGAACCTATGAAGGCTCTAGCATTGCCAGATATGATAGTCTTTGGCAAACAAAACCTAGTCACCAGCCCCTCTAGAAAGTTAAAAATCTTGCCTTTTGTAGCACCTTTTAGGGTGATAGCCTTTTTCCATCTTGTGAAGTAATCAGTAGCTGTGAGGATCCACTTTTGGCAAACACTGGAGATAGGGTTTATCATTCCAACAAAGTCTAATCCCCATTGAGCAAAGGGCTCTTCAGTTACAATGGAACTTAAAGGCAAAGCATAATTTTTTATTTTGCCAACAAAGGACTGGCACTGAGTGCACTTCTGCACCAAACAATGTGCTTCAAAAAACATTGAGGGCCAATAGTATCCCACTCGCATAATTTTCAGAGCGGTGGTTTTAGCGGTAAATTTTTTTCCCTCAGGACTGCTATGGAATTTTGATAAAACCCCTTTTGCTTGGCACTTGTCTAAACATCAGAGCAATACACTGTCATAGTTCATTTTAAATAAAATTCCTTCAACCAATACATACCTAGTGCCTTGCAATCGATAGTATCTTTATTTGTGGGAGGGGAGAGCTATCGAATAGTATTCTTTCTACATGTATAATTTTTGATCCATTGCCCAGGATTTGTTGGATTTGAACTGATTTGAAAAGGCTTTATCAATCTCCTTGTTGGGTTTGAAACTCGACTCTTGTGTAAGATATTCACATAGGCCTCTTCCCCACACCAGCTTAGTCGACTTGATGTCCACATCGTACTCCAAGATCTTGGTGATCCAATTGGATCTTTTTTTAGTTATTTTTCCTTCAGTGATGTATTCTCTTACACTTGTGTGAACAACCAAAATGATGATATTATTGGTTGACACTAGGTGTTAGAACTTTTTGAGACTCTTGATAATGGAAAAAGCTTGTTTCTCTACAAAGTTATACCTATTTTCGTAACCTTTGATGGTTCTTGAATGAAAGGAAATCAGATGCTCTCCATTATCCTTCTTGTCTTTTTGAGTGAGCATAGAAGCTATGCTATGTTGACTGATGTATACATATAACAAAAAATCTTTCAAAAAATTTGGATTGGCCAGTACTAGAGCAAGGGAGATAGCCTTCTTTATCTTCTCGAAAGCTTCCTTGCCTTTGGGAGTCCATTTGAAAATCAAATTCTTTTTGAACATCAATGTAAGGGTGAATCCATTATAGATTTGACTCTTTCAGAGTCTATTGCAATTCCTTCCTTGGACACTACAAAGCCAATCAGTTTACCTTGAGGTACTCTGAAAACACATTTTTGTGATTTAAAGAAATCCCAAACTTTTGGCACCTCTAGAAGACCTGTTCTAGGTGATCAAAATGATCAGCCTCCAATTTTGAAAAAAATGGTCAGATCATCCAAATAAATCAGAATGATTGAATTGATCAATATTGCGAAAGAAATGTCCATGGCCCGTTGAAAAGTCATGCCGATATTTGAGAGTCTGAAGGGCATCTTTGCGTACGCGAACGTCCCCCACTTAGTGGTAAACATCATTTTATGTTGGTCGCCTCTTTTGACAAGTACTTGATTGTACCTTGAAAAGTCATCAAGTAATGAGAAAATCTCTGACTCGACCATTGTTTGCAAGATTTTTTCCATGGATGGCAAAGGATATTGTCTTTCAATGAGGCCTTGTTTAGGTCCCAGAAAATGACACGAAGCCTGATATTACCATTTTTCTTTTGAACTGGTACCGGATTAGACACCCAAGTTGAGTGTTTAATCGAATAAATAATTCGGGACTCAATTAGTTTAGTGAGCTCTTGTGCCATCAGTGCTTCAACCTTCAGATTAACATGCCTTCATTTATGTCAGACCGGCTTCAACCCTTCTGCCAAGTCAATGGTATGCTAAATTATACCAGGATCGTATCCTTTGAGATCATCATAGGTCCATGTTATAACTCCTTCGTACTTAGAGCATAGATCACTTAGCCTTTCTCTGTCTTCCCAATGTACATTTCTTCTGACTTTCAATCTTCTGTCATTCCTGACATCCAACTCTTCATAATCCTTTTCATCGGCTATGAACCTTTGCTTGTCATTGCTCACATCTTCACAATCAAAAAGATTCTTGAGGGAAATCAAACCCCAAGGGAGACTATTTCCCTTTAGCTGAATGACCTACCCTTTAGATGGTTAAAAATTTGATTCTAAATGGTTGGAAGGCCCTTCTGACTTTTGAAAAATAGTGGCTATTTGGGCATCATCTTCAAACATTTGCCAATTTTGATCATTGTCGGGAATTAACGATCGGACAAGAATGCAAACCGCACTTTGCTTTGAGTCAGAAACCAACTCAAACTATGACCCAATGGAGGCTATATGATCTGCTATACTGTTCAGGGATCAAGGAATAACTTGCACATTGAAAGCTTCAAAACCCTCAATTAAATCCCATATCTGGTGTCTATAGGCCTTCATTCTTGTATTTTTTGATGTCGCTTTCCCACGAACCTGACTTACTATCAACTCAAAATCTCCAAATACTTGCAATCTCTTTGCACCTATCTACTCAGCAAGAAATAGACCGTGGATTAATGCTTCATATTCTGCATCATTATTTGAGCACGAAAACTAGAATTGATAGGCCTTGAGGGTCTCTGATCCTATCGAGGACAACAATCAAACTCCTACTCCAGAACCAACTTTGTATTTAGCACCATCAAAGTACAAGGTCCACAGGCAATTATCCATCAGATTATCACAGCTTAACCAATCTTTCATTAGTTTCGGATGGACCATGTTATCATCAAATATGACATAAGTACCCAGTCTTGTGGCATGAAATTTCCGAATGGGTCAAAGTTGATGAACTAGTTAAGGAGAACCTATTCTTCAGGGGTCCACTCACTTGTTTCTTCTTCATCTTCCAACATTTAAACACAATATCCCTCCTGCCTTGAAAAAGAAGTACATGTGTAGCTTCAAAGAAAAAAACAACATTGTCCGTAATGTGTTCAGGATGCAAATATCATGAAAGAATATTCATCTTTTCCCCATGCTTGGTTCTTAATATCAGATGGGACCAATCTAGTGCCAAATATCTACCTAGATTTGTGGTGAAATCTCTAGAGAGACACATCCCAAAAACTGGGGGAATGTCTATCATTACTACCTCTTGCGAAACTATCTGGCTCAGGCACAAAAAAAGGGTTAAAAATAGATCTTTTATCCGACCAATCATTGGAACCTTATTTCTATCCAACTACATGATCCCCTTTACCAAAGGTTCATACTTGAGCATCAAGGTGTTAGCCACTTGCTTTGGCACGACTATTGTACTGGCCCCCGAGTCAATCATATTATTGTGCAAAATTTTATCTCCCCCAATTAATGTCAAAATGAAAGGAGTGGGATTTGGATTTCTTACCTCTTTCTCTTTTGCTTTATCCATGTTTTTTGTATGTTGTGGCCTTCAAAATTTGAGGATCGGATGTGGGCACATTATCTTTATACAGATCACATGGTGGAACTTCATTCGTCTGTGGCCTTGGTTCTTCATTTTTTACTGCTTCCTGAAGTAATGTCTTTTGCTCAAGGATAGATATCACATCCCATAGAGACACATTAGCAAGTGCCTTCTTCATTTCTTCCACCACATTGAGTGTTTCAACTGACTGAATCTCTGGTATGAATGGCATAATCTCTCTTGGCTTCTAAGGAAGACGATTTGTTGTGAACGGGTTTGATGTCTTATCAGGCAATTTTTTGGGTCTCGGTGGAATTTGTTGTTGCTGATTTGGTTGAATAGTCAGCTGAGAAGTCAGTTGGGGAAGTTGTCTCTCACACGAGGGTGGTTGGCAAGACTGGAAATGAGGCAGAGCCTATGGAACATATTCCCTGGTGATTCTTCTCTTGGATTTGGTGTTGTAATTCGATTGTGCCTATGGAGTGTTGGTTGTCGGAGCTTCATTTGCGAAAACTGCATCCTCTTCCTCCATCCAAGAGAAAAGTGCTTGATCGGGTGCAATGTACAACTCTTTCTCTATGAACATCCCTTGCATTTGTGCTATGAATCGGGCATTCTCCATCTCAAGAGACTCATATCCTTCTGCATTTGGTTGCGCACCTTTGTTCCTCTGCTCTACTATTCTTTGTTGCAGGTTTCCTTTGGGGCAATTCTAGGGCATATGACTATCGTTGCAAGGAAAAAACCATGCATTTTCATCATCCGCCAGGTCATTTTGACCCGGTACCAACTCTTTGCTATGGTTTTCCTTGACCGTCTGTAATGGCATGGTAACCGAGACTATTTGGTTGACAGCAGCTGCTTGCTAACCTCCCCGACACGAAGGTCTTTGATATGTACTCTATTGATTTTTTTGATAGAAGGTTCTACCTCCTTAGTACATCTGAGTTTCTTGTTTCAGAGGAGCTTCTTGCTGCTTCTTGATGAGAACTGGCTCATTAGCAAAGGATCGCATTAGGCTCTTCATATCGTTAAGGTCTATTGTTACACAAGAAGAAATTGATGTGCTTGGCTATGCGGTAGGGTACATGTACATAGAATGGGGTGGAGTTGGTCTCATCATCTGTGTTGCTAGAGTGTTTCGGAGAAGACTCTTCTCGGAATGGAGCACCTATGATTTTGAGAAAAATAGGCTTCAAAGGTCATGGTGGAAGCTTTCCTACATCTATCAAACTATTCTCCACGTGTACTACCAACTCCTAGGCATCGGGCAGAGTATCTCCTCCCATGGAAGTTATCAGGACAACAATATCTAAATTGATGTCCTTCAAGTAGAAAATGAATGCCCTAGCAGTTGGAGGTCGTGCAGTAGTTGGGATCCTCTGTAGATTTTGTTAAACTTGGTGTTGAAGTCGCTCATAGCTTCTTGCGGGGCTCTCTTGATGTTAATCATTTGATGTAATAGAGAGGAGCGATCTCCTTTCTCTTAAAAATGTTGATTTTTTTTTTCTCTAAGATCATCCCACGAGCTGATAGAATCGAAAGTCATAGATCTGTACCATTCTTAAGCCTTCCCTTTGAAATAAGTGGCCAACAATCTCATAGAAATATTTTCCTCCATGATATTGTGCACGCTACATAATTTTGCTACATCTTGGAGGTGTTCAGAAGGGGTTTTAAAGTCCTCAAATTTTTTTGGAATAGCCATGAGGGCATTAGCGGGTATGGCAGTCCAAATATCAGGTGGGGTCGGCAGCAGTAGTGGACTACCACTATCCCAGGTTGCAAAGTTTATGGGAGTGAGAGGGGGTATGTGGGCCATGGAGAAAAGGTTCCTATATATCAGGTAAACTGATATTCTTATTTGGAAACTTTGGCCTCCAAGCGGAGTAGATAGGGCTCTAAACTTCAGAATCTTACTCCTTACTCTTCTACTTCTCACAGGCGATACAAAACTTGTGACTTTTCTTCTCCTAGGTATTGAGGTTGGTAACTGAGAGTATTAAAATTTACCCTTCAATGATGCCCTTGTTTGAACCCTGGGCATGAAAACTCGATTTTTCCTTCCTCTGGTCTGATCTAGAAATATTTCTGACTTCTAATCAAGCCTTTGGAATAAGTACAATCGGGCATGCCAAAAAACAAACTGTTGATCATAAAATCTTGCACCTCTCTGTTAGTCTTATGGTAAATTCATCGAGTGGGGGGACAATATGTGCCTCACTGAATACCTCCAGGATTTTTATAGAAAGCCGACTCTTCTTTAAGTTTGGGAAAAGGGAAAAATAAATTCAAACAAAAAAACATGAAAAATAGAGATGCGCCAATGCTTTTACAACATTTGAAAACCACAAGCTTCCCTCTATGAGTGATATGAGAGACACAGAATACCACTTCCCTTCATTTTTTGGAGGAGAACGAACAATAGAGGCTTGATACAAGCACAACTGTAGTCATTCAATCGACCCACAGGAAGTGTGTATTAAGATTCGAATTAGACATAGAAGTTTCAGAATTAATAGAAAATAATAAAAATCAATATAAACCCTTCCTCCTAATATAGCATATCATGAAGAAATGATAACCATACAAAGAAAATGGAGAAGTCCAATGACACAGTCCAGTCTCTAAAGATTGTAATTTAATCATATACACAAACAACATGGAAATCTAATAACCAAACTATTCAGATTAAGCAAGACATAGTATTCTGTCCTGGACAAAGATATAAAGAGAGCATTATTGATAAAGACCATATCATGCACAGTTTCAAGTATTTCTTTAGAATAACTCGTACTTCAAATTTAAATGAACTTTAAAAAAAATATCGGATTCCAATTCAATAATGGTTTGATCATAAAATAGACATAACATGCTAGAGTGAAGTAGTCTTCTATGAAATTTTTAAAAGAAAATATTTCTACTAACTAAGAAAGCTAACGAAAAAATTTCTGACAAGAAAACTTCAGGAACCCCTTCATTATATATTTTTGTTCTCAATATATAGCCGTCCAGAAGAGAAAAACATCGACCTTGTCCAAAATTAATGACTTCCAGACGTCCAAAATTGATAGCTTGGAAATCTGATTCTAGATCTTTTATTAGGTCACTGGAATCTTGCTCATCAACTTTCAGCTACCACATTTATATCGTTTAGATATTTCAATAGGATTAGCCCTTGTAATCGCTCTGATCCTAGAAAGACTATCTGGTAGAGGTCTTGTAGATCACCCAAGTGGCTTTGGTGGCACCAACTCATGTCCCTTCATTAGAAAAGGAAAAACACATTCCGACGGACTCCAAGTGAACATTCCTAAGATATAGTTTCATAACACAAAGGGATGACATGTCACAAGGGCAGATAATCTCAGATTTGTGAAAAGCGGATGCAAGAAAATGTTTATGCGGCTGACATGTGGTTCGACTTCCAACTGAGGAGAAAGCGCTAATTAAAACACACGCAGCCAACATGTGGTACATTGCATGTATGTTGGAAATACAACCTCTAACATGTGGATCACCCTGAAGATCAAAATAAAGCCGAAAAACAAAAATAGACATAGGAAAAAAATTGCTTCATAGTATTCCCTTACGGAAATGAGGATGAAGCATTGAAAGTACCTATTTGTGCAAATAAATCCACTTGTCCTTGTGATAGAATGGGGAGGGAACTTTGATTTTTGAGAAGGCATACCGGTGTTGCGGAAAAGGTGAATGGATTTTTTGTATCATGGAAAATGAGTGGGGCTTATGGATGTTTAGGGTCTTGTGGGACGGTGATAGGCATACCCAAGATCGTGTCAGCTTCCAAGTTTTGGTTATTGACAAGTGGATTCTCTTGAAGGGATTGAAGTAATGAACTTCCCTTGGTGATCATTGGTTTACTTGGAGCATGAGATCATGTTGGTTGTATGATGCTTGGGAATGAAGGTGTGAATGACATTGGTGGCATGTTCCCAAAAGGTTGTTCCACAATAGTGCTTACATCAAAATTGGAAGGGATTTTAGCCCCTTCCATTGCTAATGCCAACATGTATTGTGTGGGATTGAGCCTTATGACCGTGTTGATAATCTTGTGTGTTTCAATATTTTGGATTAATTCAAGTATTTTGTCTTGGGACATCCCTTGGAAGTTGTTGGTGACAACCTCCACTTGGAAACCTCCCTCTTGAGGATCTTGAGGTATTTGAGAGGGATTAAGTTGAGGGTTGATAGATTCCTTAGGGTTGAATTTCGATGTAGTTTGACTTAAATTACTTGAGGTTGATGTTTTTGTGTTTTTTTCCATGATTTTCTTGTGTTGTGACCTTGTTTAGAACATAAAATAAGGATCAAATTTTATGAATATTGCAGGTAAACCTCTAACTCCTTTGGTTGATCTAAAATTTAGGTACAAAAAGTAAATCTAGGGTGTTTAAGGATCAAATGGTGATGATGTGAATGATGAGAGGTGAATGATATGGTCGTTTGAACTTTTGAAAACTTTGGAGGAATACTAGACTTTAGGATTTTGAATTTTGATTGATTTGATTTAGATAATGCACTTGTAAATTCCAAGATCCTAGATGTTATCTTGGGGTAAACTTGTCTAAAGGGGTGCTAGTTTATCTCTAAATGTGTGAACAAGGATTCATCCCCTCATACTTAGCCAAACAAGATGACTTTGATTTTGATTTGAGGATTTACCTAAAGTCTAGCATAGATGATTTTTTCAAAGTCCTAAAAGCTATTTGTGATATGGGTTTTGATGGATGATGTGACAAATGAAAGTGTTGGTTTGATCCTAGAAGAACCTACAAAGACTTTGTTTACAAGATTAAGGTGTTGAATAGCATGCCATTCCCTACAAAGTGTTCAAATCCAAAAGACCAATGTTTGACTTAAATGAGGGGTTCAAATTGAGCATACATATCCAAATTGTTGAGCGAAATAAGTCTATAAAACCTTGTAACCTTCTTGTTTATCTTGTTTATCTTGGAGTATTGTCTTTGGTTACACTTTCTAATGTATCTTTTGATAGCTTTTCGAGTATGACTCCTAGAATTGAAGTTGTGGAATAAATAATTTTCCTTTGGAATCTTGAATTTACGAGAAATCAATAGAACAAACACATATATGGGGTTCAATTTGTCTTTTATCTTGATTAAAATGGATTATTTTTACCACAACAACACATTTTGTTTAATTTTCAAACTAAATGTCTATGTTTTATCTCTTTTTCATTCCACAAGGTCCATTATGTGAAAATCAAAGAATCAAGGCCATAGTTTCTCTAGGTTTGGAGAGAGTAAATTGAGATGTGAGCCCAACTATTTAGAAGCCTCTAAGGATAAAATCCCTAGGGACAAGCAGTAATAATTGGACCCTTCAAGGATATTCACTCTTTCTAAAGGGTTTGAAATTTTAATGATTTGTTTAATGTTTGTTTCAAAGTTTGAGATCTAAGCAATGTTTTTTCACTGACTCACAAATGGCACAATCCTAGGTTAGAAATGGTCATACTTTGTTGAGTTCCCACTTGGATTTCTCAAAACACTTAGACAAAGTGAATAGTTAGAGATTTGGCGACACTGGCTCCCCTCCACGACAAGCACTTCTTGGGACCACCAAATCTCAAAATCCTTAAGATTCAGAGATCCTAAGGATTTTTCTATTTCTACTTTGAATAGTACAAATGTGGGGTGGCTTCAAAATGATCGTTTTTGCACCATCAAGTATTAAGGTTTTTGGTCACTAAACAAATGGGTTGTAGTAAGGAATTTCATTCAAGGTGGCCATACACACAACAAGATTAGCTCGAGATTATGGAGAATCAAGAGGCCTCCAAGTCCTTTCCCTAAGGAAGGATTTTGACATATCACATGGATACTATGGGTGAAACTTGTTGGTATGACTTTCATCAGGCAACACATTTTTATATAGAGATTGAAAGAGATTGGCTTTAGCCCAATACCACTTGGGTCATTCCCTCCTTTCGAAGTGGGGAGGAAAATCCTCTAAGGATAAACAAAAGCAAGGGAACTTACATTTATAGTTCGACCACCCAGTTCACATAAACTGCAAGGAGGGAACACACACAATGTATTCTCCTCACACTACCATGGGCTTCATTTTTAGATCCAAATTGAAATATGTGGGGTGATTTAGACAACCAATGTCAATGGAATTCTTTTGATCCTCAAGATTGTTGAGTGGCACGAGAGAAGTGCATACGCATTCAAGTGACAAGAATTGCGAAAACCACAAAACAAAGAAGACACAAGTTCTTTTTAATCCACAAAATAAAAGTGAGTTCGTTTTAAGCACCAAAAGCTAAGTCTGAATTTGTCTTTTTCAATTTTAACCCACAAATCAATGTCTAGTAAGTTCCTAATGTTCAATTTTAGTCCAACTTTGACAAAGCTTGAGTTGATTGTTAATTTTAAGCCCAAAGTAATTCTAGTTAGTCCTAAAATAGAAAATGAAAAGAAAAATTGGAAAGCCTAAGCTATTACAATGAGCATTAAAAAATACTTTTAGTTTTCCAAGTCAATTTCCTCCTCTTCTTGCAAAGGTGACGCTAGGCAATAAAGGTGACACTCTGCAATTGACAAATGCGACACTAGAAAAGTGGAGACAATGCTTTGGTGAAATACAAAGGCAACGCTTTGTAGTAGATAGGGAGCACAAATGCGACACTTTACGAGCAAAGGTGACATTGAAGCAAACATAGCGGTCTGTCAGAAAGCAAAATTTAAGAAGAAATCCAAGCAGACAGAAGCAACACTATAGCAAAGGTGACACAACAACAACGTTCAAAGGCGATGTGATGTGGTAGAAGTGGGATTGAAAAAAAAGGTGGTGCTCTGCATGCAAGAAAACCATATGCTATATGCAAAGGCAACATTGGATCAAGAAAAAGCAATGTTGCCCTCCTGTAGCTTCAAAAAATGGTATTTTCAAGCAAAATTATCAAAATAAAATGAGTTAGCCCTCCTTCTAGTGCCAAAATGTGAACACCAAATCTGCAATAAGCTAACACAAGAGCAAAAAACACTAGTTAAGATTCATGTTAGAAACACAAATCAAACATTCCCTATGAGATTCTTAGCCAAAATGAAGATAAAAACATGAAAATGAAAACATAAATAAATTAAAGATAACATGTAATCAATTCAAAACAACTAAACCTTCATAGGGGGATTGGTGCTCCTTTTATGTGGAAATAAGTCCTTTCCCAATCCCTTCAATAATCTCCAATGGTGTAGATGATTCAAAGTACCTAAGATGATGAAACAAGCTCAAATATGATGAAAATGGTGAATGCTATGAGTGAAAATGCCTATAGTAAGAATGCTTCAAGTTGTGGATCCATATTGTGTAGAGGAAGCTTCTATTTATATGAATCAAGGTTTGAAGTATGAGATAAATTGGTGAATGTGGGATAAAAGGGGAGCCAATAGGAATGTGATACTTGTCAAAATTCTATTGGATGAGGTGGAGCACATTTTGGGGAATGTGTTGAGTAAAGGAGATGTAAGAGGAGTTAATGTTAATGGTTGAGGATTTGAAAGGTTGTAAGAAGTAAATAAAAATGGTTGAGGATTTGAGAGGATGTAAGAAGTAAATGATTTGTAGGAGTTAATGAATGTGCAAGAGGCTATTTAAAACCTTTTGAGGGAAATCGAATAAGGAGGTAGTTGGGAGGAATATTCCTAGGAATATGTCATTGTGAGGATAAATAGAGAAATTAGATAATTAAAAAAAAAAATTCATGTCTAAATTAGCTAGTTGACCATGGGTTGATTTAACTCTTAGAAAGTTAAAAGCTAGAAGATTTGTTAATGATTATTAGAAAGTGGTTTAGGATTAATTAATTCAGAATTGATTAATTTGAAAGGGTTAGGGGATTGTGATATTTGATTTAAATAGTTTGATTTATTTAATCAAATGAGAGGAGTTGGGGGGATTTAATTAAATATGATGAACATTAGTAAAAAGAAAGGTGAATTAATCTAATAAATTTAATTATTTGATTAATAGTGGAAATTGATTAATTTAACTAAATAATGTTGATTATTAAATTAATTTGTTAGTCCAAAGTGATTTAGGAGGAAATGGTGTTAGTTAATCAGAATCAGATGCATAATATCAATCAGGTTTATTTCAGTGTCTACACTTATAACTACTCTCATATATATGTGTATACAAAATGTGGAAGCATACACAAGGTAGGTCAATTTTTTAACAAAATGCCTCAAAGAGATGTGGTTTAAAATATAATTGGAAAGTGGAAAGAGTTGTGTAGTTTAAAATGTGCCAAGAGGGGCTAAGGTTATAATGAAAAACAAACAATGATGAACATGGAATATGCATACTAACAAAATCAAAGCATTGTATTAAGCATGTATGATAAGGGATGATAAAGAAACATAATAGAATTAAGGAAAATGTAAAGAAAATGTGTAAAGAATTCACATACCTAAAAAATGGAGATTCGAATGAAGGATTTCTACCTAATTATGTAGTCTTTATTTCTTCTTGCATCAAACTCCTCAATAATTTGAGTTTTTCACAAGCCTGTTTCCTTTTCAACATTCAATTACATATCACTCTTGAATAAAATTACTAACAACAATACGAATAACCAATGTATCATGTTAAATTGCTACAATTCAATCATAATTAACATTGAAACACTATAAAATTTGATACTTGAATTGATATTTATCAAATTCAATGTGAAAATTCTATTATTTCCTCCTTCCAAAGTTGGAAAACCATAAAAAGGTGGTGGAAAGTTCATGCAAAGGTGGTAGAATGTGAAAACTTTGCATGTGCACTTTCCAACAACATCCAAAAGCTTTTTTTAATTGAAAAACATGCATAACTAGGAGAATAATAGAGCATGTGGGCCTAGATCATGGATGTACTGAATTTTTTATTATTTTAGAGCAAGCCAAAATGCACTCGTGTTATAACACAAGCACATTTTGTCTTGCTATACAAAACAACTATATATCAACTTCTTCAAAACATGCTCGCATTATGAAAATGCTGATTTTCTAAAGGTTTCCTCTCTCTCCTTAGTCATCCATCCCTCCTTAGCCATCTAGGTCTCTCACTTAACCCTAAACATTATCCCTAAACCCTCAACCATGGATAATATGACTTAAACCCTAATCCCTCAACCCTAAACCCTTAATACATTGACCCTTAAATCCTAAACCCTAATCTCTCTCTCTCTCTCTCACTCCCTCTCTCTCCCACTCTCTCTCTCTCAAGTCTCACCATCCCACCCCCTCTCCCTCTCCCAGGTATCTCTCTCTCACTGGACCTATATCTCTCTCCCATCCCTCTATCTCCCACTCCCTCTCTCTCCCACTCCATCTCTCTCCCTCTCTCTTAACTATCCCTCCCACCCTACCTAGATAATTCCCTCTCACTCCAACCCCCTCTCTCCCACTCCCTCTCTATCCATCTCTCTCAAGTCTCTCCCTGCCACCCCCTCTTCCTCTCTCAATCCCTCTATATCTCTCTCTCCTCTCACTCCAACCCCCACTCTTCCACTCCCTCTCTCTCAAGTCTCTCCCTCCAACCCCCCCTCTCTCTCTCTATCTCTCTCCCACTCCCTCTCTCTCACTTCCTCTCTCCCAATCCCTCTCTCTCACACTCCCTCTCTCTCTCCCTATCTCTTAGGTCTCTCCATTTGACACCTACCTAGATAACTCTCTCCCTATCTCTCTCTCTCTCAAGTCTCTCCCTCCCACCCCCTCCCTCTCTCAGACCTCTCTCTCTCAACTATCCCTCTCACTCAGCCCCTCTCCCACTCCTCTCTCTCAAATCTCTCCTCCCACCTCTCCCTCTCTTAGGTCTCTCTCTCTCTCACTCCTATCTGTCTCACATTCCCCCTCTATCTCTCTTCCACTCCCTCTATCTCTCTCCCACTCACTCCCTCTCTCTCCCAATCACTCTCTCTCCCACTACCTCTCTCTCGTAATCCATCTCTCTCATTATCTCTCAAGTCTCTCCCCTCCACCCCCCTCTCTCTTAGGTCTCTCCCTCTAGCACCCTACCTAGTTAAGTCTCTCTCTCCCTCTCTCTCAAGTCTCTCCCTCCCACCCACTCTACCTATCTCAAGACTCTCTCTCTCTCACTCCCTCTATCTCTCTCCCATCCCTCTATCTCCCACTCCCTCTCTCTCCCACTCCATTTATTTCCCTCTCTCTCAACTATCCCTCCCACCCTACCTAGATAAGTACCTCTCACTCCAACCCCCTCTCTTCCACTCTCTCCCTCTATCTCTCTCATACTCACTCCATATATCTCACTCCCTCTCTCTCCCACTCCCCCCTCTCTCTAAGGTCTCTCGCTCTAACACCCTACATAGATAACTCTCTCTCCCTCTATCCCTCCAACCTCACCTAGATAAGTCTCTCTCACTCCAACCCCCTCTCTTCCACTCCCACTCTCTCTTAGGTCTCTCCCTCCCACACCCTCTCTCAAGTCTCTCTCTCTCACTCCCCCCCCTCTCTCAGTCTCTCTCTCCTCCCCTCTCTCTCTCTCTCCCCTCCTCCTCTCTCTCCTATCTTGGGTCTCTCCCTCCCACTCTCCTCTATCTGGGGTCTCTCCTCTAGCACCCTGAATAGAGTCTCTCTCCCTCTATCTCTCTCCCACCCCCTCTCTCTCAAGTCTCTCCCTCCCACCTCCTCTCCCTCTCTCAGGTATCTTTATCTCACTCCCTCTATCTCTCTCCCATCCCTCTATCTTCCACTCTCTCTCCCCCACTCTCTCAACTATCCCTTCTACCCTACAAAGATAAGTACCTCTCACTCCAACCCCCTCTCTCCCACTCCCTCTCTCTCTCAGGTTTGTCCCTTCCACCCCCTCTCCCTCTCTTAGGTCTCTCTCTCACTCCCTCTATCTCTCTCCCATTCAATCCCTCTCTCTCACTCCCTCTCTCTTGCACTCCCTCTCTCTCGCACTCCCTCTCTCCCTATCTCTTAGGTATCTCCCTCCCACACCCCTCTCTCTCAAGTCTATCCCTCTAGCACCCTACTAGATAAACCTCTCTCTCTCCCTTTCTCAGGTCTCTTCCTCCCACATCCTCTCATTCTCTCAAGTCTCTCCCTCCCTCTATCTCTCTCCCACTCCCTATCTCTCACTCTCTTTCTCCCATTCCCTCTATATCACACTCCCTCTTTCTCCCTATCTCTTAGGTCTCTCCCTCTGGAACCCTACCTAGATAACTCTCTCACACTCCCTCTATCTCTTTTCCACTCCCACTCTCTCACTCCCTATCTCTCTCTCACTCTCTCTCTCTCTCCCTATCTCTTAGTTCTTTCCCTCTGGCACCCTACCTAGATAAGTCTCTCTCTCCCACCCCCTATCTCTCTTTCTCTCTCCCTCTATCCCTCCCACCATACCTAGATAAGTACTTCTCACTCCAACCTCATCTCTCCCACTCCCTCTCTCTCTCTCTCCTTCCCTCTCTCCCTCTCTCTATCCTATCCCTATCACCCCCTCTCCCTCTCTCAAGTCTCTCTCTATCACTCCCTCCTCTCTCCCTCTCTCCCTCTCTCCTTCTCTCTCTCAATTCTCTCCCTCCCACCCCCTCTCCTTCTCTCAGGTCTCTCTCTTTCACTCCCTCTATCTCTCTTCCATCCCTCTATCTCCCACTCCTTATCTCTCAATTATCTCCTATACATGTCATATGAGCATATATACATTTACTAGACTAGCATTTAAGACAAAGCAAGACATAATGTGAGCACGTTATAGCACACTTGTGTTATGTGTTGCTTAGGTAACTCAAGCAGAAACACAAAAAAATATGTCAAAACTATGAAATAATGTGAACGTGTTATAACATGCTCACATTATTTATTTCTTGAGGAATCTCTAAGCCTTAGGCTTGTTATTTTCTTTGGAATACCAAACCAAAGGCTTGGAGGTCCTTCCCAACATCTAAAGACATGTTTCTGCAAATTCTACAATATTTCACATAATCACATTCGTGCTAAGCATCAGGTTTGCACGTGTTTCAAGGTCAAACAAATTAAAAACCTAGGTAATGTTAGGCTCTCTCTTAGCTATCTAACAATATAATTTTTTTCATATTTTGACAATTTTGAGCCTTGAACATCTTGAATTTCTTTTGTTTGTGTCCATTTTTTGGCAAAAACTAATGTTTAATATTTTTTTTTAATAAATTAACCTCTCATCGAAATTCCAAATGAATTCCATTTTTAGAAACTAGACTCCATTATACACATATTTTAAAAAATTATTTTCAATTAGTTTTCAAAATTTATAGGGGTAGCATGAACAAAATTCTATTTTTAAGGAAGTGTCCACTTTGAAAATTAGTAAAAAATAAATGTTCATTAAAAAATTATCAAAAAAATTGGGAATAAACTGCATGCTATTAGCTAATTTCTCACTGAAGCAATTTTTAAAATACCAAAAGAAAAGTTAACCTTTTGAGGGAGCCACAAAAGTCACTATGTTATGTTTTTTTGACAAAACAACATCAATTTATGTGACTCTCTCTTTTGAACCCCTTAATCTCTACCATTTTAAAAAAAGAGTAGTAGTTTAGAAAGTAGACTCGGAGCACTACTATCCTTGTTTTTGTGGCATCTAAATTTTTTTAGTGTAACTATCCTCAATTTCACATTTAAGGTTAGTATTTCCTAATTTTAGAAAAAAGTGGCCACTTAAGACCCTCATCTTTTTGCACATACCCAAGTAGAGACATGAAATTCCTATGTGAATACTAGGGAGGTGTTAATAGGTAAGAGTAGTGGGGATGAAGAAAAATGCATGATGGTCAACTTGGAAATACAAAAGCACTACTTGGAAGTAACGAAATAGAAGCAACACAACACAAAACTGCAATTAACCACTTAGAAGAGGAAATAAGAGATAAGAAGAAGATTTTATCATCAAAAGAAAAGGAGATTAATTAGTTCTATTGAGAGTTGTTGAGAGAGTAGAAAATGAACATTTGCAAGAATCTGAAGGCATTCAGAAGTTGAAGTCTGATATCATGAACCTCAAGGCTCAATTACTAAATGTTGAACTTACCAATAATGATCTTGTAAGGCATATTAAAAGATAAAAAGTGCAACATGGTGTTGTACAACATAAAATTCTAAATTACGTGAATGGTAAATATTAAAGGTTCCTTTCATCACACTCCTGCTATGTAATGTGAGCTCGGAAGGGAGTTGCAAGGGTTCATAGGCCGAAGGAAAGCAAAAAGTCATTCAATTATTCACAGTGCCTACCAACTAGCTTCCCATGCCTATCACATATATTATGGTATGGATAATGGATGCTTTGCTTTGACCTCCAAACCCCTGCCACTCCCTTCCAAGCTTGCATGAATGTAGATAATGTGTTTTCCAACACTACAAATAATGTGATGATTTTATTTATTCAAATCAGATGGACAAAGATAAATGCCATTTTGAGTGTATGAAATATTTGTTCTAAAATTTTAAGGTAGATTTCGTTACATTTTTGGAGCGTACAAAACAAAAAAAAATCATGAGGAAATAACTAAGAGGAGATAGTGTGTTTTCCAACACTGCAAACAATGTGAGAATTTTATTTGTTCTAATCAGATGAAGAAAGTGAAATTCCATTTTTACTATACTGAAGAGTTGTTCTAAAATTTGAAAGTCGACTTCATTACATTCTTGTTCATAATGAAACAAAAGTTTTCATAAGGAAATAATTGACAGGAGACAATGTGTTTTCCAACACTACAAATAATATAAGCATTTATCTATTCCAATCAGATGAAAAAAGGGAAATACCATTTTGAGTGTCCCAAAGAGTTCCATATAAAATTTGAAGGTGGACTTCGTTACATTTTTGGAAGATACAAAATAAACAAAATTGCTTGAGAAAATAACTAAGAGTAGACCTTGTATTTTCTAGCACTGCAAACAATGTGAACATTTTATCTAATCCAATCAGATGAAAAAAGGGAAATGCCATTTGACTTCATTTTATTTTTGGAGTGTACAAAACAAAATCTTTTCATAAGGAAATAATTGAGAGGAGACAATGTGTTTTCCAACACTGCAAACAATGTGAGCATTTGATCTATTCCAATCAGATGAAAAAAGGGAAATGTCATTTTGAGTGTATGAAAGAGTTATTCTAAAATTTGAAGGTGGACTTCATTACATTTTTGGAGCATACGAAACAAAAACTTTTCATGAGGTAATAATTGAGAGGAGATAGTGTGTTTTCCAACACTCCTTTAATTTATAACAACATTGTGGGTTGCAGGTTTCATAATACATAGTGTTTTCCAATTTCATTGCATTCTTACTATTTAGTTCACAAAAGGTTCTTAAGACAATAAAAAAACATACCAAATTAAGGTCAAGGGTGACTTAGCAATTGGGTTGTTACTTGTAAAGGGTTTTAGAATAGTATGAGAGTTGCAGGTTTTATAACATCCACTATTTTCAACCTAGAAATTTATAGAGCAATATGAATCTATTGAAAAGATTTTTTTATTTAGATAGTACAAATGTAATGAAAGGAAACTTCAAAATTTATAACAAGTCTTATGCAGAGTAAAATTTGTGTTTCAATTTCTTAATACGATCCAAATATACATGCACAATATGATTACAAGTTGGAAAACATAGTGGGAGGTGAGTACATAATTTATGAAACCTCCAACCCACACAATATTGAAATAACCTCTACACACTGAGGGTAAATAAAAACCCTTTGTTTTCTCGTCAATGAAAACCCATCTTCACAATGAATAGTCGTTCAATTCTTCATAATGCTTAGGCAGAAGGGCAAAATGGCATATATTTCTGGCAGATATACATACCTACTAGCTAGTTTCCCGTGCTTGTCACATGCATTATGTAGGGAGAATGGTCACTCTACTTCGGACTCTGAACCCCTCCAACCCTTGCAACCTTCAAAATGAGAATGTAAAAAATGGAGACATTATGGGCTTTATGTGGTTTTCAAAATATATCATTTCATTGCAAAACCCATATTGTGTTTTCCAACTTAGTTATATATTCTATATGGTTTCTGGTTTCTCTAAATTTTATTCAGTTATTTCACTCATATTTCCACAATGGGTTGCCAGTTATTTCATTTGGCTTCCTCTTAAAGTTTTGTGTTGTGAGAACATTCAAATGGAAAAATTTCAAAATTACCAGACGGGAGGAAACCAAAATTAAAAAACCCTCAATACAAAAACACATAAACAACTTTGCATTTCAAATGAAAACCCCTTTTCACAAGGAAAGCCCTTTGTTTTCTCGTCAATGGAAACCTATCTTCGCATCGAATAGCCATTCAATTCTTCATAGTTCCTAGGTAGAATGGAAAAATGGCATTATTTTTGGCATATATACATACTTGCTAGCTAGCTAGCCGTTCGTGCCTGTCAAATATGCTTTGGCAGGGAGAGTGGTCGCTCTTCTTCAGCCTTTGAATTCCTACAACTCCTTTCCACGCTCTACAACAACCTCCAAAATGTGAATGTCAAAAATGGTGATGATTTGGGATTTTTTTAATTTCCAAATTATGATTTCAAATGTCCATGTTTTGGGTTTTTTGTCCATTCCAAATTATGATTTTGAAAACCCATTGAAACTGCCACATTTTCTTGGTGATGGGAGGGGTGACAAAACATTCCTAAATGTCTGTCCATTAGCACAGTCCATCATGTCTTTCCATCGATACGTTTTGTCTGTCTGTCAAGTCTTTTCGTCGGTACATTTTGTCCAGAAGGTGGGATGGGGGATGGGTGTATGTTATAATGTTATATTCAAGTTACATTTTTTTTGTGAGTTTAGCTTCTCCCACCTCCTTAAGGGATGTGAAAATTTATTAAGATATTCATTTGATGTTCACCTTCTTTTTTGAAGATTCTTTGACTAGATATTAATCCTGATCAATCAAAGACTGACATTTCCTTTCAAACTTCCATAAATAGAAAATACTTCAAAAATTAGAACATAGGGGAGAGGAGTCGATACGTAAGCGGGGGCTTGAACGTGCGACAGGACATGCGCTCATTGGGGCCCACACCTATACGCCGGTCCTCCACAATGTAAAAAAATTTCATCCATAGATAGGCTTGATCACATCAAACATAAATTAGATATAAAATGCACACAAGTTAGCATTAATTTAAAAAATTAACAAGTACACATTGGCAGCCAAACATGATGAAGTACATCCAACTTGTATCTAACATATAACAAGTAGCATTCTGACATGGAATTTAAATAGCCCAAACATTAAGACATGCACCCTTCCCCGTAAACTGGTAAACCCAAATTTCGCACCAATGCAGGCATCACTTTCACATTAATCACAACTACACAACATAAACAAGGTGCCAAGTCAACAAATTTGAAACCCATCCGACCCATATTTGACCGACTGGCGAACCCATTACAAGAATGTTTCCCATCATAGCATAACCAAACCAACACGCAAATGCATTCCCCTGTCCCGTCTACCATGAGATCTACAACACGTATTAGCTTCAATCTATCTGATCTTGCCAAGTAGGGTACCCACGTATTGGATCCAAACAAAAATATCCCACCTAAATCCATTTAACACTCCTGTAAGCCCGCCATTATTCAAAACAAAAACATGGAAACAATTTCAAACAATCCACCAAACCAATCAAGTCAAGAATTAAATGCTGAAATCAATCAAATCTCCAATTCATATGAAACATACCTCAAATTCAAAAGAGGACAACAATTTATTTCACCACACCAAACAACCATCAATCAAATTAAAATAGTCATGAAAACCAACAAGTATTTAGTTATTCTGCAGTGAGCAACATAAGAAAAGGAGAAGTGACAAGCACATAAGTGAACGAGTTAACATCAAGGGGAGGCAACAACTCAGATTCTAGTGCACCAGCATCCATATTGTATCAGGTTTTCCTTTTCACACTTGTTCTTCATTACAACCATTACCAACATCCATATTGATCTTCATTACACCCATTACAGTCATAGGTTTTTTTTTATGTTTTCCTAGGGTTTATATTGCAAATATTATAGTCACAAGTGTTTCTTTATGTATTGGTAGGGTTTATATTGCAAATATTGCAGTCATAGGTTAGCATATGTGTTCCATAGGGTTTATAATGCAAATATTACAGTCATGGTTTACCATTTAAAGCTTTCCCTAGGGTTTATATTGAAAATATTACAGTCATAGTTTACCATCTTTGTTTCCCTAGGGTTTATATTGAAAATGTTACAGTCATAGTTTAGCCTTTTTGTTTCAGTAGGGTTTATATTGCAAATATTACACTCATAGTTTAACATTTATGTTTGATAGGTTATGCATTATCATCCACTTTTCTTTTCATGTGTCTCAATGGTTTTGCATTATCATTCACTCTTCTTATCGTAGTCTCACATCGTAGTCTCATAGGTTCTGCATTATCATTTATATGGTAAATATTGGTCATGGTTTACCATTTTTGTTTCATAGGTCCTGCATTATCATTCACTCTGCTTATCTTATTCTCATAGGTTCTGCATTATCTTTCATTCTAGTTATATTATTCTCATAGGTTCTGCATTATCATTCACTATAGTTATCTTATTCTCATAGATTCTACATGGTCATTCACTCTGGATATCTTATTCTCATAGGTTTTGCATTATCAAACACTAAAGTTTCTAATCCTAGAAGGAATTTTTTTCATCATTTTCATATGTTTTTGCTTCATCAATCAACAACTGTTTATGCTTGTCAATGAGTTCGTCAAAAAAAAAATATGTGAGCTTTGTTAAACTCTTATTGTTTTCCATTCGTAAGCTTTCTGTTGTTCAAACATGCGTGTGGTTTTCACTTTTTTATGCATGAGAATGTTAATGTTGTAAATGCTTAAGAGATATGAGATGTTCTTAAACTCTAACTCCCTTGCATAGTTTGTAATTTTGTGCTTCTTACTCTACTTCCTTATGTCGCTCACTCCAGAATAGATGTAACTCTCTAAACTGTTACAAAAGATAATCTCAATTGAAATGCAACAAACTAAAAAGATAACACATACAAAAACTAAATAATCTTTTGTTCAAGCATCACTCTCTTCATACATATAAAGATAACTGTTAAAGCATTTGTGTTTCATAGTTTACCATTTATCTTTCTTAGGTTTTGCATTATCATTTACTCTGGTTATCATATTCTCATATGTTCTGCATCACAAACTAATTATTCTTCTGTTCAAGCATCACAACACTCTCTTCATACATATATAGATAATTGTTCAATCATTTATATTTCATAGTTTACCATTTATGTTTCATAGGTTATGCATTATCATTGACTCTGCTCATCATATTCTCATATGTTCTGCATTACAAAGTAATTGTTTCTGTTCAAGAATCATTGTTTTGATTCTAATTATTCTATGTAGATGGCCAAGGAAAATGTAGCGGTGACCCGTACTGGGAACAAATAAAAGAAAAGAGCCACGACAAGGTTGCCCACTGAGAAATGAGGATGCAGATTCCCCCCTGAAATAGATCATGTTGCACAAGTAGATGAGGTTTCTACTCCTCAAATACCACAGATTGAGGTTACTACACCTCAAATACCATAGAAGGTAAAATAAATACAAAAGTTGTGGTCTGAGGATGACATGAAAAGGGCACTCTATGACGTTGAAGAGAATGACATGTCGATAAGGAGGGATTCCAAAAAGTGGTCAATCCCAACAGCCACACTGTTCAAATGGCTAGGGGTTCTAACAACAACTTCCAAGAAAGGTCTGCCAACAGTCCTCACAAAAGAGGAAGAAAATCTTATTATGGAATGGTGCGATCAAATGGTTGATATTGGTCATGGTCTTGAGATAGTCAATCTTAATTTTGAGGTTTCTCAAATATGTCAAAATAGGCCAAACCCTTTCACCAATGGCTTCCTAGGGAAGTCCTGGTGGACAGGCTTCAAGCACAGACATCCTCAACTTGCATTATGAAATGCTAAAGGCCTAGAAAAAGATAGAGCATTCAATCTTTGAGCTGATGTTGTAGATGCATTCTACAACACACTGTCTGCAACATACAAAGCCATGCCATATGGTCTTGATCACATATGGAATTGTGATGAAACTGTCATCCAAGCAGGAAAAAATGGGTCCATGAAGGTGCTCGCAAGAAAAGGTAGCAAGAATTTCTCTTACATTATCCCAAAAAGCTGTGAATGGATAACCATTCTATATTGTATCAATGTTGCCGGGGAGAGCATTCCAAGATTCTACTTGTTCAAGGGGAGTGTGAACATGGATAATTACATCATAGATTGTGAACTAAGTGCTTGCATGGCAGCCCATCCACATGCATGGATGACCAAATAATTGTTCATAGATTGGTTGACCCACTTCAAAACCTTGATTCCAGGCGGTGTCTCACCCACGAATAGGGTCTTGCTGATCTTTGATAGCCATGGAAGCCTTGTAGCACTCGAAACCATCCAGGAAGCAAGAGATATTGGTATAGATTTTTTAACATTTCTATCACACACGTCACATAAGCTACAACCATTGGATGTGAGTGTGTTTGCACCTTTCAAAGCTTACTTCAAATCAGAATGTGCAAATTTTTTGTCAAGGTTTCCAAACATTGAAGTGAGGAGGAGAGAACTTGCAATGTTAGGCAGCAAAGCAATGAAAAGAGCTTTGACAGTTGACAACATCAAAGCTGGGTTTAAAAGGACTAGTATATGGCCGCTGAATCCTAATGCACTTGTCAACGACATGCATCCCAGTGAAACATTTGTGGTCAACAAGGATGCTGACGTAGTTGAAAACATTCTCAGCCTTTCTGGACTTGGTGTGTCAAGTGATGATGTCACAGTATTGCAATCCACTCTTCCAGATGGACACATGCAGCTTGCAATAGAAACACAACACTCACCTCATACATGTCCTACTCAATCAGTTGCACAAGTGGTGGTTAATGAACACACCCCTCCCATGGTGGACAGGGTCTTTGATCAATTCAATGAAAGTTTAGATCTTCCATCACAACGAAGCCAACCATCCTTGTTGGTTGAGGGAGCAATGAACTTGGGAATTGATTTGGAAGTCCCAGAACAACAGGATACCTATACTTTTCCATCACCACCACCAGAAATTGACCTTTCTCAAGTTGTCCATTACTTGCTCCTTCTTGCAATTTCGATTTACAAGCCAATGAAGATGTACCATAGGGCTCATAAGTAGTCGAGGAGGCCATTGACACTCAATCAGATGGGACACGAGAAACACAAACAATTCTGCACATCAACAAGTTCCTCAAGTTGCCTGTGCATACTTTCTGTCAAATGAAATCCAAAGCAGGTGCAATTTGAATCAGTAGACAGTCTCAATTGTTGACAAAAAATGACTACATGAGGCTATTAATGGAGAAAGAGCAAAGGAAGAAAGAGGTGGAGGAGATAAAATCAAGAAAGAGACAACAAAATGTAGAGAAAAGGGCAGCAAGAATCGTGGCAGCAGAGTTGAAGGAGAATGCCAGAATTGAGAAGGACATACCGCAAAAAGAAAAAGAGCAGCAAAAATTACAACACAAAAAGGATAGAGATGCGAAAAAGGAGCAAGAGAGGCTTCACAAGGAACATGACCGTAAGGAAAAAATAAATTGAGGCACATAGGGCTTTACAGAGAGAGAGGCGGTTAAGGAACACTTCTAATCCGTTGTCTCAAAGTAATGGAGTCTTCCATGATATTCTCAACATTAATATCCCTCAGTTCTCCACAATAATGAATTATTCAAGCCTCTCCCAATCTGAATCTAGGGGCAGTCAATATCCATATCAATTTGGCACTCAGGATGTACAGATGTTTTCACCACCGCCCCCAACACATGTCACTTGCACCCAATTTACCACTCCAAGTCCCACTCATGTATGCAACAATGCCCGTCGACTGGAAGGGGACGAGAACATGGCAATTGGAACCCCAACTATCCAAGATCCTTTTCACAACAACAACAACTAGATTACAAATGCTAGTTTCATAGACTTTAGAAGTATTGATATTTATAAATGCACCGAAATTGTGGACAATTGTAATTTTTTGATAAGTATAGATTGACCATTATTGTTTTGCTTTGTGAAGTAATCTGATCAGATTCGAAAAAGTGTTGTATGTAATTTTCAATGTGTGTTATTATTTTGATTTGCAATGTATGCTTCTTTGTTGACAGTTTTAAATATATGAAAATTGCAAATGCATCATTTTTGTTTTGATTTGAAATGTATTATGATCATATTGGAATGTTTGTTCTATGTAATTTGCAATGTGTCACTATTTTCATTTCAAATGTTTGCTTCTTCATTGACATTTTGTCATTTTCTATTCCTTTTTCCAAATATTTTGCCATGTGGAAGGTTGAAATTTGTCGACGAATGTAAAAAAATAGAAAAAAGACTCGTCAACCAATATAGACACACCTCGGGTGCCACTACCTACGTGGCTCGACATTCAAAGGTGACAGCCTTGCCACGCCAACTTCTCCCAGTCTGCCACCCTAAGAATCCACTACATCACATTTATCACTCGTGCCACTTCCTATTCTTATCGACTATTGGGTGTAAATTTTGTCACCTCTCCTAAGCTCCTCACCACCCCGCAATTTTATTCCAACCAACCTATACATATACATATACATATGCATACATATACATATACATATACGTATATGCATATACATATGTATATGTATATGCATCTACATATCTACATACATATACCTATACATATACATATACGTATGTATATACATATCTATATACATACATATGTATATGTATGTATATGTATACACATATACATACATATTTTTTGAGCCAACCTGCATTGAATGCTCCCCAGTGCCTCGCTCTTCTCGCCATGTTTTCAGCCTTCCATTTTAGCAAGTAAACATTCTGTCTTCACTTGCTCGCCGGTACCTACTCGTTTCATCATGTGCAACCTTCGCCATCTCACCACAACCTACGATGCTCGGAGACCAATTCGTATTTGGGTAGAAGCTGATTAGGAGATAGATACACACCAGTTACTGAATGTTACTAGCAGCTCCACTTCCGCCATGCAAGCAAGGAACGGGTTCGTCACCGCCATGAACGAGTTCCTCGCCGCCATGAACGGGTTCCATATACATATACATATACATATGTATATATATATGCATACATCCACATACATATAATGTATATGTATATATATATGCATACATACAAATACATATACATATGTATATGCATACATATGCATATGTATATAGATATACATATATACATATGCATATGTATACAGATACGTATATGTATATGCATACATATACATATCTATATACATATATGTATATGTATGCATATGTATACACATATACATATACATACCGGTATACATAGACATACACATTCACATATACATATTCGTATACAATTAAGTCGTGCAACTATTCTACCTTTTTCAGGTGCCATTGATTAATTTGGGGGTGTTTAATTTTTCATAGGTGATGCTTCATCTTCAATTCAATGTAAATGAATGCAAATATATTATTCTATTGTGATTTAAGTAAGCAATGCTATAATTTTTCATTTCAATAACAAGCAATATAGTTGGTTATTTTGATGTCATTAATAAACCTAGGGTTGTTCTTTTTTTTCATAGGTTCTGCATGTAAGAAATTCTATATACATATGCACATATACATACAAATATGTATATGTAAATATATATACATGTATACACAAATATACATAAATGTATACATATAAATATATATACATATAAACATACACATACACATATACATAACATTGTATGTTATTTCCGTTCCATAGATAAATTTGGGGCTGTTCAATATTTCAAATGAATGCATATAAGCAATGTTGCATTTTGTCATTGCAATAAAAAATAATATTGTTGGTTGTTTCCATGCCATAGATAAATTTGGGGTTATCTTTTTCATAGGTTTGAGTGCATGTAATAAAATCTATATACATACACATACACATCCACATCCACACATGTATATACATAAAACATAGACATACAAATATACATATAGGTTCTGCTTCATCAATTCAATCAACTAAGCAAATAGAGACATGTTTTAGGGAGACTTGATTTTATGAACGCTCGTTTGATGGCAACCTATGTTGCACGGGTCCACAACTCCATTTGAATTGTGAAGTGTTGCATAGGTAACCATGACAAGCCTTGAAAAAACTAAGTCCCCTAAGTCATTCAAATACAAAGCTATGGTAATCTATGTGAAGTGCTACATAGGCAAGCCTGAAAGGCCTTGGGAAAACCAGGTCCCCTAAATACATGTAAGAAAGTTTTAGTGCTCAATATTGATCTATGGTAATACATGTGAATATTTGAAGGTTTTCAAGGCTATTTGAATTGGGAATTGTTTGAATTTGACTGATGGTTGTTTGGTGAATCTGATTGATTTTGGCCATTAATTATTCAGTTGATTAGTTTGGTGTATTGTTTGCAATTGTTTCCATAATTTTGTATTTAATAATGGGTGCCTTACAGCTTGTAAAAATGGAAGCAAATGGGATTTCGAAGTTCACCACTACTACGTTTGCACCGTACTTGGCGAGATGGGACAAATTAGTGTTGATATGTGTTGTAGGTTTCATGATTGATTAGACAGGAGGATGCATTTGCTTGTTGGTTTGGTTATGCTACGATAGAAAACATGCTTGTAATGGGTTTGCCACTCAGTCAAAGATGGGTGAGATGGGCTTGAATTGTGTTGACTTGGCACCTTTTTTAAGTTGTGTAGTGATTAATGTGAACGTGATGCCTGCATTGGTGCAACAGTTGGGTTTACCAGTTTACGGGGAAGGGTGCATGTGTTAATGTTTGGGTTGTTTAAATTCCATGTCGGAATGCTACTTGTTATATGTCAGATACAAGTTGGATACACTTCATCATGTTTGGTTGCTAGCGTGTACTTATTAAGTTTTTAAATTAATGCTAACTTGTGTGCATTTTATATTTGATTTATGTTTGATGTGATCAAGCCTATCTATGGATGAATTTATTTTTACGTTGTGGAGGACTGGCGTATAGGTGCACATCATATAAAGTTGAGGACACCCCCAAATTAATCAATGGAACATACAAAAGATACAATTGTTGCAGATCTGAATTTATGAAGCATACACATAGACATACACATACACATACACATAGACATACACATAAGTGAATTAAACACGACTGTAGAGAAGTATAGGAAGGGGCGATGAGTGATAAATGTGACACAATGGATTATTAGGGTGGCTAACTGAGAGAAGTAGATGTGGCAAGGTTGTCCACTTAAGACCTCTTCACACATCTATACACACACACATTTACATATAGACATACACATGCACACACACATTTACATATACAAATACATATTTACATATAGACATAAACATAAACATGGACATAGACATAGACATAGACATACACATACACATACACATACACATACACATACATATTTACATAGACATATAGATTTACATAGAATTACATACACATACACATACACATACACACACAAACATTGATATCATTGTGAAGAAAAAATGAGAAGTTGCTAGAATGAAAGGTTGTAAAGTTGACAAGTGTGCGAGGCATTATGAGCATTGGATGCAGTTGGCTTGAAAAATATGCAGGATGTCGTGAAAGTGGTATATGTATATGTTTATGTATATACACATATACATATACATAAATATATAGACATATTCATATACATATACATAAACATAAACATATGTATATGTATATGAATATGTCTATACATATGCATATATATATAGGTAAGATGCAAAGACCTTAAGCATATACAAGTTGGATACGGGTATGTGCAGGATCATGATGGGCCAAAAAGTGGCAATGAGAAAAAAATAACGTTTTGGATCGACTCAAAAGCGCGGAAATGTCGAGTTGACTTTTCTAGGTTCGGGTGTCAATACATTTAGCCGAACCAAATCCCAAACCTAGTTTCTACAAATCAGATATCCAATCCAAATCGGATATTCGATTTGTGGAAACATTATATAAAATCCAACCGACTCTTATAACTTCATTTTTCAGTGTTTGCATGCGGGCGCACAAGGAAAAGTGAAAATCCGATATCCACTTTGATTAGATATCCGATTTCAAAGGTAAGTATTTGGTTTTTTAAATGTTGTTATCGATTTTTCAAGTAGATTCTCTTAATTTGAAGTAGTTTTTATGAAATTTTTATAAAAAATAGGGTTTTCTATTGTTTTTAATCAAAAACTAGAGATTACATTGAATTTTTATTAAAAATTAACGTATCTAAATGGATTTTGATTAAAAACTAGTGTTGTTGATTTATTTTAATCAAAAATTAGAGTTTGTTATGGATTAATGTGAAAAAGTAGTATTTATTTGGGATTTTTATTAAAAACTAGGGTTTTTTTACAATAATTTCATTTATATTGTGTAATTTCAATTAGATTAATTAGTTTTTAATTTTAATCAGGTATTGTGGATGAGAATGAAAATCCACAAATGCCAAATGCTCCACCACCTCCGCAGCCAAATTCTCCAGCACCTCCATAGCCACCAATTGAAGACTTAATTGGTGAAAAATTGTGGCAATTGAGGGGCATTTGTGAAGTTTATAAGACAATCCCTCGATAGAGATATGACAAACACATTGAAGGAAATAATAAAAAATATAGAAACCCTCTCCACCCAACATAATTCCTTTCATTCGTGGAGAGAAGACATGAGGGAATATTATGGATGTGGATTGTCTTACGATGATGTGAAAGATCTCCAAATAACCAAAGCCCAAATAACCTCTTTATTCATTGATCCCCGCACCGGTTTTCTAGTGAATGTGAATAAAACAAAACTTTCTATAAAATGGTGCATTCATAAGGACATTGTAGCTAACTTTTGGGATCGTTGGTGTATGGTTTTTGATAAACCACTGAACAATAATTCTGATATACCATTTTACTTTATTAAAAAATTATATGTTGAGTTTGTGATAGGGCATCATGTCAATTACTTTGACATTAAACCCTTCCAGGGCGTTGGTGGAGGTATGCCCTAGGATAGACCAGGGGCAGTTAGGGTAGTCCCGCGCCCAAATGTTCCCCTTCCTCCCCTTCCTTCGCCACCTCCAATATATGATCCAGAGATTATCCAGGATGCAGCCACACAAACTATTTAGGCTATTCACTCTTTGAGTGGTCATTTGGTTTTGCATGCTTCTACAGTAGCTCAGCCACATTCTAGTGATGTTGGCGAAGGCTCGAGTGCTGGTGCATCATCCTCCTTAGTTCCACATATTTGTGTGCCACATACTTGCACTATGTGTCACCAAATATGCTTGGGTCCTCTTGTACAACCCGTTGAGCATCCCTTGGACACTTCTGATTATGACCTCCATGATTTGGACATTATAGATCAGTCGCAGGGGAGTGGACACACCCTACAGAGTCCTCTTCTGCTAGAGAGGGGGATGTTGGAATAGTGACACAGGTAAGACTTAAGTTGTAATTTCATAACTTGCATTTGTTTTTAAATGAATATTAATAAGAGATAGTATCAAGTACTAATATTTATTTACATGGTCTTTTTAATAGTTGATGTATGAGGAGGAGCTCACATGGGTGACTGATAGCACCCTTAAGGCCATTTCATTTGGTTTGGACACACACACAGTATATATTTTCGCACTCACTCGTTTACATTTTATATTATATACTTGCTTGTCATTTGAATTGTCATTAATGAAATTATATAATAACTTATATGCTTATCTTATTTTCCTCTTGTAGGAAATACCTAGTGCGAGTGAGGTGCAACCTCCTCCAAATTATGGAGGCACAAAGTTAGATAAGGGGAAGGTAATTGAACTCAAATTGGATTGAATTAATATTTTTAAGATCTTATAATGATTATACATACATCGACATAGATTGGTAGTTTCATATGTACTTGTCAATTTTATGTATAGGCAATTATGAGCTATTCAGATTTATTGAAAAAGGACACACCACCTAAAGGAGTAGGTATTGGAACACCTCAAAGAGGATTTGTCGAAACACCTCAAGGAGGAGTTGTCGAAACACCTCAAGGAGGATTTGTCAAAAAACTTCAAGGAGAGAAAGAAAAAGATCAACCTAAAGAGGTATGTGTTTATTTTATTTTGTGTTTGGTAAATATGTTCCTATTACCAATAATCGTATGCTAACTTGGATCAATTTTATGTTTTTCTTCACATATATAGATTGGCATTTCAAATGTTGGTTTGGTATATTCTAGGACTCCTAACCCTTTGAAGAGACGTATATTTCAGGTAATCAAGATTTCAATTTTAGAGTTCAATTAAAATTCAATGTATATTGATTTTGATGTTAATTATTCGATTTTAAATTATATAGTATAACTAATCTCAATTGTGGTTTGAATTTTTCTTGTACAGCTACCTTCAGAGCCAATGAGTGCTTCAAAGAGGCTCCATTTTGATGATCCACCAGTAGTTTAGGATGAGATAGACATTTTGGTATGTAAATTTTGAATACATATTGAGATGGCATATGCCACATTTTGTAAAACTTTGTTTGAATTGGCGTCGATGCCATTTTTGTATATGGACATACACTTGATTATTGGATAATTTGATATATAGAAGTTGACAATCGAAATTTAATTTGTTCCTCATGTGCATGGTTAAACTCTTTGAAAATTTTATCTTGGGCAATGGTTAAATATCAATGTACAATAGCATAAAAAATAATGGTTATATTATGTAGTTTACATTTATATCGCTGATTACATTGCATTACACATCTTTCAAACTCAAATAATTACTTCACATTGCATAACTAAAAACTATGAGCAGTTGTCAATTGCATTTGTTTGTCATTGAATTCTATGAGACCACATTTATTTGAACTTTTTTTTTCAAATAGTCCACTACCTTGTCTATGCTACCACATTTTTCATACATGATAGCGATCACATTAAGTTGTAATAAATTAAATGATAGCCTATAGCTATTTAATTTTTACTCATTTTATTTAAATGGATGAGGCTGACCTTCCTTGATATTATTTTGTAATTTATTATTTTCAAGAGAGGCTGACCTCCTTGAAGAGTCACCTTATTTTGTATAAATACAAGGTGATGTTTGTTCATTTCCTCTATCAAGTTCATTCAGCATAATTCACATTCCAAGCAAAAGTTTGCACTTGAGTAGCAACGCTTCATCTTGCAGCAGCAGGCCGAATTCAAGGAGAAGCATATTCAATTGTATCTTTGCATATAGGAGAGGTGCTATTATTCATTGTATCAAATTCAGCCATGAGCTAGGCCTGAGTTGTAAGTAGATTTCTTGTTGTGTTTATTGTCTTATGTGTTGCATTTTTTGAGTGCTTTCAGTTGTATTATTTGATCATTAAAACACTAACATGGTATCAGAGCAGGTTTGAAAAAGATCGTGTTGGGACTAGTTATTGCAGCGATACCTCTATTCCCTTTTTTTTTTGTCTATCTCTATCTTAGTCAAGATGGTGAATGGTCTTAAAATTGAGGATAGACTCGAAGGAGCATCAAACTTCACTTCATGGAGATTCAAAATTATGCTCACTTTGGAGGAAAACGAATTGGTTGAGTGTGGAGAGAAAATTTTCTGAACCTACGGATGAGGAAGAGAAAGTTCAATGGAGGAAGAAATATATCAAGGCGAATAAGATGTTAGTTGATTCCATGAAGGACCATATTGTTCCTATCATCTCTAAGTTGAAGATAGTGAGAGAAATGCTTAAGACTTTGGAGGAGATGTATGAGATCAATGACACAAGTCATGCTCTAGTCTTGAAGCAACAACTTCATCATTTTAAGATGGCGGAAGGAGAATTTGTCATCACCTACTTCATGAAGATTTCTGAATTGAGAGATCAACTCTCTACCATTGGTCATATTGTTGATGACAAGATTTGACCATGTTGGCTCTTAATGGTCTTCCTTCATCTTGGTAGTCTTACATTCAAGGAATCAGTTTTTCTCGAAGTCAGTCAACTTGGATTTAACATTGGTAGCTCCGCAAACCTATTCATAATAGAGTTATCTGAAGAGGACATCCCTAAATCTCTACAGAGGTGTAAAGTTGCAAAGAGGTGCAACATTTATTCTTGAATTCGTATGACCAAATGGACTATTCCAACATGTTCGGATGGATACGTTTATGCTAGGTATGGTCCTTTTTTGCACCCAAATATGCTGAATCACTTTGAGCTGCATTGGACCGACAATTTCCCTTAAGAGTCCAAAGTGCTAAAAGGCGGCAATCTTTGACGAACTATTCCTCAAAAACCATGATGCTTATAGAATATTCATCTAATGATATGGGATCATGTTGGGACCATCTACAATAACCTCTTTCGGTTTTGGCTATCTCGAAGGCGTTTTTCCATGGTGATGAGTTTTCAGTTGAGGGAAAAGTTGTCAGATGCAAGCAGTGTAAAGATGCAAAGTGGTGCAACTTTCATACTCAAACTCGTACGACCAAATAGACTATTCCAACATGTCTAGATGGGTACGTTATGCTAGGTATGGTCCTCTTTTGCACCCAAATATGCCGAATCACTTTGAGCTGCATTGGACTGACAATTTCTGTTAAGAGTCCAAAGTGCTAAAAGGTAGCAATATTTGATGGACTATTCCTCAGAAAACATGATGCTTACAGACTCTTCGTCTGATGATATGGGATTGTGTTGGGATGATCTACAATAACCTCTCTCGGTTTTGGCTATCTCGAAGGCGTTTTCCTGTGGTGATGAGTTTTCATTTGAGGCAAAAGTTGACAAATGCAAGCAGTGTAAAGTTGCAAAGTGGTGCAACTTTCGTACTCGAACTCATACGACCAAATGAACTGTTCCAACACGTCTAGATGGGTACATTTACGCTAGGTATGGTCTTCATCTGCACCCAAATACTCCGAATCACTCCGAGCTGCATTAGACTGACGATTTCCCTTAAGAGTCCAAAGTGCTAAAAGGCAGAAATCTTTGATGGACTATTCCTTGAAAACCGTGATGCTTATAGACTCTTCATCTGATGATATGGGGTCTTTTTGGGACCATCTACAATAACCTATCTCGGTTTTTTTATCTCGAAGGTGTTTTCCCGTGGTGATGAGTTTTTCAGTTGAGGGAAAAGTTGCCAAATGCAAACGGTGTAAAGTTGCAAAGTGGTGCAAATTTCATTCTCGAACTCATACAACCAAATGCATTGTTCCAACACGTATGGATGGGTACTTTTATGCTAGGTATGGTCCTCTTTTGCACCCAAATACGTCGAATCACTTTGAGCTGCATTAGACTGGTGATTTCCCTTAAGAGTCCAAAGTGCTAATGTCGATGAAATGTGGGGGAAGAAAGATTTAGGGTTGGATGAAGATTCTACAAGTCCTAGCTCTTGCATTAGAAAACTCTTACCCAATCAACTTGAATCAATTACATGGGAAATCAAATTCACATGAACTTTTTACTTTTTGTTTTTCAAAAAAGTGGCAAGCCACTGTAATTTGTTATATATAAATAGGATATATTACAAAATCTGGTTCAAATGAGCATACCGATAGGAAATAACTAGGAAGAAAATCTTCGGTTATAGCTTGATTAAGTACAAAAATATTTTTACATTTTAAACATACCCTTTATACAATGCCAGACATTTGACCCGTATTTCAAGAAACATCAATGGATATAGATTATGCCTATACACAGTTATGACCTTTTTACTTTGTTTCACATTTCAAAATTTGCCTATTTGAGGCATTTAGGGCTTTGTCTTCCACAAGAGTAGTATGTTGGCATTTTGGAGTGACAAGCACTTGTACAAACCATCAAGGTAGTAGTTAAACTACATACAATATAAAACATGCTTAGAATAACAAATCTATATTATTGTAATTTTCACATACCTCTCTGAAAGGATCAAAGCTGTCTATTGTTGCAGCAGGTCCACGATCAATCATGTCAGGAATATCACAAAATTTGTCAAATGATAAATCTATATTGTCACAACAATAAAGATGCTTAGACTAACAAATCTAAATTAATCTAAACAACCTGAATGATGATGAATTGGTAATGCAAACTATAAAATATGCTTTGAATAACCAATCTATATTAATATAAACAACTTGAATGATGATAAATTGGTAATGCAAACTATAAAAGATGCTTTGAATAACCAATCTATATTATTATAATATGTCGGATACCTCTTTGAAAGGATCAGAGTTGGCTATTGTTGCAGCAGGTCCATGATAAATCGTGCTAGGAATATCGCAAAATTTGTCAAATGATAAATCTATATTGTCACAACAAAAAAGATGCTTAAGCATTGTACCTTCCATTCTTGAATATGCTATTCAAGTGTCCCTAAAGGGTCGTCTCTTTGCTTAAGAGTATCCAATATTGCTTCATGATCAACATTACTAAGTGTCCATAGTTGTTTTGTCTTTGGTTTGGCATGATGCTTCAACAACTTAACATTTGTTGCTATAACAAGGTGGTGAATACATGAGAATGGTTTTGTGTTTCTCGTAGTCTTCAAATGCAGGTATACCATTCTTTCTAATCATGTATGTTCACAACCAAGTTCCTGTAACCACAACTGAACCTGTAGGATACACGAACCCATCATCATCTTCCATCGATTGTGTTAGCTTGTTCTTTACTCGTACACATCGATCCAACCAATATTCTGATCTCTCTTCATTCCCCTACGGTGCAACAACTACAAAAACATGTCTTGGATGTAGTAGATATGAAAATCGGTCGTAATCAAGTGAACTTTCCATTGTGTAATTTGTCATGGATATAGTTTGAGATAAAGGAGTTAGATACTGTGGAACCTATATATCCACCCACTCACTCACTTGACTCGCATTGATCCCAATCACACTGAATATGACTCTAACAAAAACAAGCCAACTGTCATGTCTGAATGGTCCATGTGCTTACATTTGAGCTTCGAAACGAATGCATCTTTGAAGAATATTTGATTGTATGATCATCCAATCTACCTCCCACTGTACCCTCCTCAACCAACCAAAAAAATCTGTGCACCGTTGAATCAAGTGTCCCTCCTTGTGACAATGCTGAACTACACCAATCAACAATAGAACGTGCATCACTGAATTTTGCTCTTGAAATCTTCAATTGCTCCTTAACTAGAGCTCTCTTTACACATGCACTTGCTCCATCATGCTCCCCTTTCCCATGCCCAGCTTAAAAAAAACTCCAAATATTAGGTATGCCCCTTTCTACATGCATTCTACTCAACCAAATGAGATGTCAGCCCAGTGCTATATCATGCTCGTGCAAGAACTCAAAAAAATTATCGAAACAATGTTGGACATACTCGGACAAGTGAGATCTATCATCACTCATATAAAAATGATACTCTCTGATTATATTTCGATCCTCCTCTATACTATTAGGTGCATGTCTAAACGTTATGTGGACAAAAATAGCAATATGAATGGAATTGTAATACTGAGATTGTACCTCGTCTTGTGGTTTCAATGTGTAGTTTTTAGCAAAATCAACAACTGATATAATAGTGCCAATCGGAAAAGATTCTTACGTATCCTGAATTGTTGATCCAACCACTAAGACCTATGACTATGCCTTGCATATTTGTAGAAACGATTATCCTTAAAATCTGAAATAAAATCAGCAACACTGCATTCTTTTGTAACCAAATCGCATTTAGAACCTTCACCTCCACTCTGCAAAGTATATTTGACTATCTCATATCTCTTTTTCTCAATAAGATTCTTTCCAAAATCATGTTTGGAACCCTCATGAAAACATTGAACAAACTTTGACAAGCCACCACATTGTGAGCACTTCGCATTTAAACAATCATTTCTATAGAAAAAGGAACCATCATCCCTAGAACATAAAAATAGATCTAGCAAGTCCCTTGATGATTTTGGAAGATGTATTGCACCACACTCCTGCAACATTTCATTAGTATGCAAAGTAGAACGGATATAGCATAATAGTTCATGGTACATTGAAAACTCCACATGGTATTTGCAACAACAAGTATTACGAATCTTAAGAGGCACACAATAAAATGGCTTCAAACCTTCAAAAGTTCTTTGCGAGATTTTCATATTTGGATGTGTTTGAATAAATTTTTTGAACAACATTGTTTGGATTGATTCCGAGAAATGTTTAGGATGCGGTGTACGGTCTTGACTGCCAATTCTAAACTTTAAAACATCATTTGCATTGGGTGATACTCTAGAGTTATCATGCCAAAAGTGTTGAAATGCCTGCTTTACATTATTGGTTAGCTTCTTATCAACACGTGGAAGCCTCCTGGCAAAAGCCCATGTATCATTTTGAAGAGGATCATCTATTCTTTCTCTTCTTGCAAGAGCTCTATCCAAAGTTTTACGATTTAAGTCAAAATCAATACAAGTTTGTCTCATAAAGCGAGCCTTTTTCAATTGATGGCTTACTAGGGCAGTTTTAATGACTCTCCGAGCAACTCTCTTATCTTTTTCCTTCTTATTTTTTCCAATAGACTTGAGAGCATTAAAAATATTTTTGACAATAATAGAAATTTTTTCAGTCCTCTTATTCACATGAATCTTCAATTTGGCTAGTAAAGGTCTCATCTTTTGCATCTTTAGCAATTGTACAAAAATTTGGCATTGCTCGGTCAATGTCTTATCACTAAAATGTTTGTTGAAAAGTATTCTAGCCCACAACCGAATAGTTCATGTTGACCTCTTGCCTTCAAAATTGTTTATAATGTTATCATCAATTTCAACTAACCATTTAGGGGTCCTTTAAGGTCTTGAATTTGGAATATGTATTTCTTCCACACAAGGTTCTTCATTTCTCGTGTAATCTAGTCAAACATAATTTACACTTTGCTTCAATATTATGTTCAACATCTTCATTTCAAACATTTTCACCTTGAACATTTTCAATATCAATTTGAATAATTTCATTCCCAATTTCAATATCATATTCAACATCTTCAATTCCAACATTTTCATTATCAATTTCAATATTTTCATTCCCAATTTCAATACCATGTTCAACATCTTCAATTCCAACATTTTCACCTTGAAATTTTTCAATATCAATTTGAACATTTTCATTCCCAATTTCAATATCATGTTCTACATTTTCACGTTGAACATATTCAATTTCCTCTTCACTTCAAAGACCATAGGGCTCAAGTTCACCAATATTTAACATACCTTGTCTTTTCTTCCTATGACCTTCTCTATCTCTTTCTCTATATTATGATATTTGTTCTTTTGTAAGCTTTCTCTTACGCTTTTTCTTCCGACGATTGCTGCTCCCCATTATACCTCATAAAAGATGCTAAAAAATCATTCCTTATGACAAATTTGAGTATAAGATGCTCCAAAAAGTTGATCTTTGTCTATTCCTATCTGAAACCGCGTGTTTGTCGCTGCAAAGTGCTGCAAATAGAATGTAGGGTCCGTTGGAATGCACAAAAATGACCCACATGGGGTTTTTCTATGATCCACAAATCAGATATCCGATTTGTAAAACATGTTCTACAACTGTAAGATTTGGCTCTACACATCGAAGTTTCCCAAATCGGATATCCGATTCAAATCAGATATCCAATTTTTACACACATAGACCTAAGGGTTAATGCTAGAGAGTGGGAGAGAGGGAGGAGAGTGGGAAAGAGGGAGGGAGAGAGGGAGAGGGAGAGGGAGGAGAGTGGGAAGGAGGGAGGGAGAGTGGGAAGGAGGAGGGAGAGAGGAGAGGAAAGGGAGAGGGAGGGAGAGGGAGGGAGAGGAGAGAGAGGAAAGGAGAGGAGAGGAGATGAGAGAGGAGAGGGAGAGGAGAGGAGGAGAGGAAGAAGGGGAGGGAGAGAGAGAGGGAGAGGGAGAGTGGGAGAGGGAGAGAGAGTTTAGAGTTGAGGGAGAGGGAGAGGGAGAGAGGGAGAGGGAGAGGGAGAGATAGAAGGAGAGGGGAGAGTGAGAGAGTGGGAGGGAGAGTGGGGGGAGGGAGAGGGAGAGAGGGTTTAGAGTTGAGGGAGAGAGGCAGAGGGAGGGAGAGAGAGAGAGAGAGAGAGAGAGAGAGAGAGAGAGAGAGAGAGAGAGAGAGAGAGAGAGAGAGAGAGAGAGAGAGAGAGAGAGAGAGAGAGAGAGAGAGAGAGAGAGAGAGAGAGAGGGGAGAGGGAGAGAGAGAGAAGGAGAGGGATAGGAGAGAGGATAGGAGAGGAGGAGGAGAGGAGAGGATAGGGATAGGGAGAGGGAGAGGAGAGGGAGAGGAGAGGGGAGAGGGAGAGGATAGTAGAGAGGGAGAGGGAGAGAGTGATAGGATATGGAGAGGGAGAGAGGAGAGGAGAGAGAGGTAGAGAGGGAGAGGAGAGGGAGGGAGAGGGAGAGGGAGAGTAGGGATGGAGAGGGAGAGTGGAGAGGGAGAGGGAGAGGGAGAGATAGAAGGAGAGATTTCATCTCTACACATCAAAGTTTCACAAATCGGATATCCGATTTTTACACACATAGAGCTAAAGGTCAATGGTAGAGAGTGGGAGAGAGGGAGAGTGCAAAGGAGGGAGGGAGAGGGAGAGGGAGAGGGAGAGAGGGAGAGGGAGAGGGAGAGGGAGAGGGAGAGATAGAAGGAGAGGGAGTGAGAAGGAGAGGGGAGAGAGTGAGAGAGAGAGAGAGGAGTGATTGAGTGAGAGACTTGAGAGAGATAGAGGTGGAGAGAGCGAGAGGGAAAGAGATAATATCTAAATATTATACATTTAATAATATATTATATATTAAATACATAATTCGGTAAGAGATTATCATAAATTGTATATTAAATATATTACATTATAAACTTTATCGGATATTATATATATTAAATTATAAACTTTATTGTATATTATATATATTAAATTATAAACTTTATTGCATTTTTAAATCATATATTAAAGATTGTATAATTTTTTTTTGAACTCATATCTAAAACATATCATATATCGAATTCAAATTAGATATTGGATTTGAATCAGATATCCGATATGCTGACACAAAATTGAATACCTAGGGATTAGGCTCGGTATTAGGCTCGGGATTTGGTTCGGACCTGCCAATCCTAAAAAGTCAACACATAAAACATGTTTAACAACTTACCTTGCTTTTACAGACTTCGCCTATGTGGCTGATAACTTTTATTTTACCCTAAATTGATGAAACGAAAAGGGTTTGTAAAGGACCTTCTCAACTTTCTACCAATATAGATTATATGTTGATGAAGTAGAACCTAAAAAAAATAGAACACCCCCATATATTTCCAAGAGACAAAAATAAGGTACAATAATTGGATGACTGATATGATGGAAAATAACCTATGCAAAAGATAACACTCCCAAAATAACCAATGGCACCTAAGAAAAGATAGAAACATTTGCATTACAAATTTATTGAAGTAGCACATATTTGTTTTATGTATATGGTTTTTTTTAAAATGTTATTGGTCCACGTGGCTTGCCATGTGGACTGTGTGATTATAGGTGCGTACGTATTGTCTCCTCTCCCCTAATATGTAAGCGGGGGCCCTAATGTGCGATGGGACATGCGCTCGTTGGAGCCCACACCTATACATTGGTCCTCCACAACGTAAAAAAAATTTCATCCATAGATAGGCTTGATCAAATCAAACATAAAACAGATATAAAATTGATGGAGCATAACCCAAAATAAATATCACCAACATATTTATCTATGGCACAAAAGCAACATCAATTTATTAAGTGACTGAAAAGATGAAGAAAAACCTAAAAAATGATTAACCCAAATTTTTGTTTTGGTTAATGAAACAGAGAAAACAACCTAACTCAATGATAATGACCTATGATAATATGATAAGCAGAGTCAATGATAATGCAGAACCTATGAGAATACGAAAATCAAAATCAATGATAATGCAAAACCTATGAAAGAACAATAAGGAGAGTGAATGATAATGCATAACTTGTGAGATCACGATAAGCAGAGTGAATGATAATGCAGAACATATTGAAAGAGATATGATGTAATATAAGCTAGACAATTATTTGAGTTTTGCTTCCCCTTTGACATCAAATAGTTTTTTTTTATTTTTTATAGTTAGGATATTGTTTTCACTGTGTACCTGAGCTAGAGGATTACTTGGTTGATTGTGATAATGAATTTTAGGTGAGAATAAGAGATTGGATGAGAGTATCATTAAGACATGTTATAATGTTTAATCTAAATTGGGATACCCAAGGCATGAATAAGGTTGAGTCTGATTCAATGGATAAAATATACTTCGATCATGTATAAATGATGTTCATTCTTGCTATCAATTTGAATAATAAGAATGTTAAACAAACATAGATGGGAGAACAATAGTTGCACTAAAGAGGAAAAATGGAATGGATACTAAAAGGACAACGTAGAAATAATATTCTAAGGAAATAACTATAAATAGGATCCTCTTCATAGCTTTTATTTCTATCACATATGAGAATTGAGACCTATATGCTATGGGATCATATCCTTCTTTAATGAATCTCTAGTGGCCCTTATGGTTTTTTGGGGCTTTGTGGTGCTATGTATGTCTAATTGGTGTAGACATCTTCTCTTTTTTCCCCCAATTTACTTCTTGTGGAGAATAGTTACTAGGCTTTAGTAAGATAGTTGTCTAGATGTATTGAGACACCAATCTTTTTGGTTTTCAAGTGTTTCTCTCCTCTATTTATTTTTGTTTGGGAGGTGGGGGATCAATTTTAAACTCCCATTTAACATTCTTTCACAAAAAATATCTATATTTTTCTTTTTTCTCCTATCTTTATGTGAACTCAAACATTAATATTTTTTTAGCTTGTATTGATTACTTTTAAGTTGTCATCACTTCCTATTGCTTCTTTCAATTATAATAGGTCTACTTAGCTTAGCTATGTTGAGTGCATTTTGGCTATGATTTCGGCATCATAGGATGTTAATATAATTGGCTTTTTAGTGTTTCTCTCCTCTATTTGTTTTTGTTTGGGAGGTGGGGGTTCCATTTTAAACTCCCATTTAATATTCTTTCACATAAAATATCTCTATTTTTCTTTTATCTCCTACCTCTATGTGAACTCAAATATTAATATTTTTTTAGGTTGTATTAATTACCTATAATTTGCCATCACTTACTCTTGCTTCATTCAATTATAACAGGTCTAGCTAGCTTAGCTATGTTGAGTGCATTTTGGATATGATTTTTGGCATCGTAGGATGTCAATATTATAGGCTTTTTATTGTTTCTCTCCTCTATTTGTTTTTGTTTGGGAGGTGGTTGATCAATGATAACAATAATTTATGAGCTAAATTAATTAAGCAATGCCTATTGTAAAACCATAAATCAAAATACAATCATTTGACTATAAATGATAATAGTAGTTGAAAATAAAAATTTATTACAAATGAGCTGAAAGTTCAAATTACCAACTAGAGTCCAGGGTTTGCATGCACCTTTATTTGTTGTTTTTAGATGATTTATTTCCTAGTGAATATTCTTATTGGCGATTTGGATCTACTCATTATGTCCTGCCACATGATGACACTAATGACTAATGAGTTGTTGATGGTAAATTCTTATCAAAGTTTTTAAAAAATTGTATAGCAATATGTTCTATGAAAAAGTGAAACTATTTTAAAAATCAAATCTGAACCAACACAACATTGCAATGTTGATATAACAACAGTTTTATAATGCTTATACCCATTATATGAGCATAAGAAAGTAAGTATCATATTAGACTGTTGTTATAGAAATCCACCTGGCTAATATCTCTATATGTATCAATAGAGATTGTGAAGGTCTTGCAGAGCAGGTTCATCAATGAAGACCAAAACATGTATGATGAAGAAACTGACAAGCCTGCACGAGCTCGAACATCCTATTTAAATGAGGAACTTGGGCAAGTTGACACTATACTTTCTGATAAAATTGGTACATTGACTTGCAATTCAATGGAGTTCTTGAAGTGTTCCATTGTAGGTATTGCATATGGTCGAGGTTTGATAGAGGTAGAAATAGCAATGACATACACATACACATACACATATGCATACACATAGTCACATATACACATACACATACAAATACACATACACAAACACATACACAAACACATACACATACACATACACATACACATAGACAAGGAGAAGACGATGACAACTCACTCTTCAAGAAGTGTAACTCCCAAGGAATGAAGCAACATCTCATTGTCCAAAAAGAGAAGTGTAACTCCTAAGGAAAAGCTCACTCCAAAAAGGACAAGGATAACTAAACCTAAGTAAACAAATAACATAAGTAAGATTAACTTATGGGATGATAAATGCATAACTACACAAACTAAACACGTTTTGAAAAACTTGGATAATTACATAAAAAACATTGATTTATGATTAGTCACAATTTTTTTTAGAGCAATGCTACTATAGTTTCCACAATGTTTCAAGAACTATATGCTTCCAAGTATTCCAACTTCAAGAAATATTCTATGAAATGAAAGGATTTGTCTCCAAGGAGAGTTTGAGCATGAAATTGGTTGATATCAACAATTTTTTTTGGAAGAGAGAAACTAAGAAGGAAAGAAAATTAAGGATATAAATAATAGGGCATAGAAAACTTGTAAATGCATAATTACACAAACCAAACTTTGAGAAAAACTTGGAAAATTACATAGAAAACACCGATTTATGATTAATCACAAGTTTTTCTTGAGCAATGCTACTATAGTTTCCACAATTTTTCAAGAACTATATGCTCCCAAGCATTCTGACTTCAAGAAATATTTAATGATAATGCAGAACGTATGAGAATACGATAAGCAGAGTGAATGATAATGCAAAACCTATGAGAAAACGATAAGCAGAGTGAATGATAATGCAAAACCTATGAGATTATGCTAAGCAGAGTCAATGATAATGCTGAACCTATGAGAATATGATATGCAAAGTCAATGTCAATGCAAAACCTATGAGAATAGGATAACCCTAAACTATGACTGTAAAATTTGCAAAATAAACCCTACCGAAACATAAATGCTAAACTATGCATGCTATATTCTCAAAATAAACCCTACTAAAAGAGAAATGCCAAAATATGAGCGTAATATTTGCAATATAAATCCTACAGAGCAAAACCCATATAAAGATAAATACAGCTTCATCTATGGCATGGAAACAACGAACATTATTACATGTCGAAAGAAGAAAACAACCCCAAAAATTTCAATGGCGGGGAAACAACCAAATGCATTATTATATTTTATATAAACAGAGTGATGCTTGAAGAGAAGATTAATTTCCAAAGATTTAGTGTGTTTATGAACACAAATAGGACAGTGTTCATAAACACTAAACTTCAACAAAATAAACGAAATCTACAACACCAAAAAACCAATAAAACAAAGCGAAATTGCAAACCAAACGCAAACAAAAGAATAATGGTGAGCCTTAGTGAGCAAGCTCACCTGGGTCGAACATGCGACGAACCCCTTCGTTGCTTGCGGTGACCTTCATGGCGGCGAGGAACCTGTTCATGGCGGCAAGGAACCCATTCATGGTTGCGAGGAACTCGTTCGTTGCTTGCATGGCGAAAGTGGAGCTGTTGGTGACATTCGGTAACTGGTGTCTACCCATCTTTGTATCGGCTTCTACCCAAACACGATATGGTCTCCGAGCATCGCAGGTTGTGGTGAGATGGTGAAGGTTGCAGACGATGAAACAAGCAGGTACCGGCGAGCAAGTGAAGACAAAATGTTTACTTGCTAAAATGAAAGGCTGAAAACATGGCGAGAAGAGCGAGGCATTGGGAGCATTCAATGCAGTTCGGCTCCGAATAAACCCAGGGTGGCGTGGAGCTTAGGAGAGGTGAAAACATTTACACCCGACAGTCGATAGGAATAGGAAGTGGCGACGAGTGATAAATGCGATGTAGTGGATTCTTAGGGTGGCGAACTGGGAGGAGTTGATGTGGCAAGGTTGTCACCTTCGGACATCGAGCTACACAGGTAGTGGCACCCGAGGTGCGTTTGTACCGGTCGATGGGTCTGTTTTCCGTTTTTTTCCAAGCGTGGACAAATTTGGACCTTCCACATGGCAAAATATTTAAAAATAAAAATAAAATAAAATTTTATTGTTTAATTTATGTTTTTGTCTAATGGTTTTTTTTTTTTAAATACTATTGATCCACGTGGCCTGCCAATTGAACCGTGCGATTTTGGATGCTTACGTATTGACTCCTCTCCCCTAATTGAAATGAGATTCCCCACAATTCTATTTTTGTTTTGTCCTCTCAATAATCTGCTTTACTGCAGTACCACCGTGGAACCCGCGCACAGACCAGCTACCACTCACAAATACGACTGGCTCTCCTCAATGATATTTCCCCGTACAAAATTTTCCTCTCTGGACCCTCCATTATAAGGACAGTATGAATGCTGATGAATATTTCATGTTTTGCTACCAAAAAGCTCTTACATCAAAGGACGTACATGAGACACGAGACTATTACATCCGTTGTCTTCGTCTCCGATTACTTTCTAAAGAAAAGCAAAATGTATAGTTAGGGTGCTCCACTATGGGGCACTCGCCCCTACTTATTACCGGGTAGTGGTGCACGGGAAAGTTTTTCTCTCTACTCATTGTTCCGACAATTCTACTTCGCCCTCTGAATAATTTGCTTTAGTAGTGCTAATGTGGAACCCGCCAACATCTCACAATTTCGATGACTCTCCTCGATGATATACTTCTCCGTCCAAAATTTTCCACTCAGGCGGGACGGTGTATATGCAGTCCAAGCTCTATGGAGCGCACTCCAAGCTCTCTGGATTGAATCTGTACCTTTCAGATTTTGAAATTTGCGCAACTTTAGTGACGCCAAATCTTTTTACATGATAATATTAATGGCCCCTGAAAGTTTCACCACAAATCTACCGCCAACGGAAGCATTCTTTAACTAGGTCGATTGGTTCCGAAGCAGCGTGTAATGGCTTTGAGTATGTCAACAACACTTGCTGTTTCTATTGTATCACAGTGTCTTCTACTACAAATTTCAAGTACAGAAGCAGAATATGTGCCACCCGTATGCTTCGAACTACATGGTGAAGACTTTGTCATAACGGACGGCGATGCCAAGTTTATGGGTGGAAATGTGTTCCAACTTACGAACAACACAGAGGGTCTAGATGACGGAAGTACAGGCAGAGTAGTTTACAATACTACAATTCTGCTATGGAACGCTTTTACTAAATCATATGCCAACTTCACCGCTCATTTTCAATTCCAAATCAACTGGACTCGTGACTATCGTGACTTTGGCGATGAGAAGCTTGATGATTATGGTGGCGATGGATTTGCTTTCTTCATGGCGTCCCGGGATTCTGCTTTTCACGTCTCGTACAGAGGAGATGGCGGATGGCTCGGCCTTTTTAGCCCCCAAAATAATGGTAAGTCGTCCAACATGCTCGTAGCTGTTGAATTAGACACTTATAAATCTTACTGGGGTAAAACTAACCGCTCGGATATTGATGACAATCACATTGGAATTGATGTCAATAGTATAAATTCTGAATTCTCTATTCCTCTACCTCAAAGACTGAATAACAGTAAGATCTGGGACGCTAGGATAGAATACCGCGGCCAAGAAAATATGTTGACTGTGTCTGCTGGATCAGAGGGCAAAGTATCACAAAACTTCTCATATAAGATAAATTTGACAAGTTATCTCCCTCCAGACGTTGTGGTGGGGTTTTCAGCTGCAGCCTATAAGTCAAGCGAGATTCATCGACTAAGTTCTTGGAACTTCACTAGTGTTATTTCTGGTTCGTCTGAAAAGAAGAAAATTTCGTGGAAAGTCGGAATAATTGTGGGCTCTGCCATTTTAATTGCAGCACTTTTTGTTTCTTTTGCCATTTGTCATTATATGCCATTTGTCATTATATGCGACGAAACGGAGAGCCAACTGAGGGCATAGAAGAGGAACAGCTGTCCGATATGGAACATGTTCCGCGGAAATTTACATACGCGGAGCTCAGTTCAAGCACCAGTAGTTTCAGTGAGCAAACAAGAGTTGGACACGGAGGATTCGGGGATGTGTACAAAGGCACTTTGGTGAAATCAGGCGAAATAGTCGCAGTGAAGCGCATATCTGCAGGATCAAAGCAAGCGAAAAAGGAGTATCTTGCTGAAATAAGCACAATCACCCGCCTCAGGCATCGCAATTTGGTTCAGCTGTTGGGGTGGTGCCATGAGAAGGGCCAGCTGCTGTTGGTCTATGAATATCTGGTTAATGGAAGTCTCGATAATCTCCTTTTTGGTAGATGAAAATGAGAATTAAATTGGAGTCGTAGATATAAAATCGCCGTTGACATAGCCAGTGCACTGCTTTATTTGCACGAGTTGTGGGATGAATGTGTAGTGCATAGAGATATTAAATCCAGCAATGTTTTGCTCGATTTTGAGTTCGCTGCGAAGCTGGGAGACTTTGGATTGGCACGCCTAGTGAAGCATGATCAATGGCTTCAAACGACCAAGATAGCGGGCACTTTAGGGTACCTGCCACCCGAATGTGCAGTTACAGGAATATCTAGCACAGAGTCAGATGTGTTCAGCTTTGGCGCAGTTGCTTTGGAAATAGCCTGCGGAAGGCCGGCACTCGATCATAGCCTTGAAAGCCCAAAAATGCGGCTTGTGGAATGGGTTTGGGAGTTGTATGGTGAAGGCAGGTTGTTCGACGCAGCAGACAACAATTTAATGGGAATTTTTGACAGGGCAGAATTGGAACAACTGATGGTGATAGGATTATGGTGCTCTCATCCTGATCCTTTTACAAGACCCAAAATAAGGCAAGTGCTTCAGCTCTTGAACTTTGAAGTGCCTATGCCTCGTCTACCCAGCACACTGCCTAAGGCCACATATTCTCCTCTCGAACAAGGTTTCTTTTCTCAGTCGTCAGATTTTGCGGCTCCTCCAGATTCGGGTTTTAGCGATATACCAGATTATGGTGCTCTCATCCTGATCCTTTTACAAGACCCAAAATAAGGCAAATGCTCCAGCTTTCAACTTGAAATGCCTATACTGGGTTATTTTTGCAAATATACGTAAAAACTTGTATATCATCTACTGGCAAATATACATAAAAACTTGTATATCATCCACGTCAAGAATTGTCAGTGGTGCATTCCATATATTTTAGAACTTCTATGTAATGCATTTCTTTCTAAATAGATTTCTATTATTCGCAGTCCATGTTTTCATGCGGTTGTTTAGTTTATTTGGTTGTTTAGCTTATTTTGATTAACAGTCACTATTCAATTTATTTAGAAATTATTTGTGAGGCTGGTGGCCCATGAATATTAGATTTTTCTGCTTATATTTAAGCAATCATCTTAAAAAAAATTATAGTATTAAGAATGATTTGTGCAATAAATAAATGAGATTTTTTTTTAAAGCAAATATTTAAAAAGAAGGAAAGAAACTTGTAGAGCCATGTGGATTTTTATCAATATGTAGTTGGTGCTTATTTTCTGCCCCCTTTTTTTTTCACAGCTTATTTTCAATTCCTAAGCAGTAGTTGTTATAAGAAAATAAAAAAACATTTCAAATTATCCTATTTCCATAAATAAAAAAATTTCATAAAGACACTCTTAACTGTTTATTTTTAAACAAAAAATAGACTTAAGCAACTGAAGATAAGAATTAGTTTCCCATTTCATTACATTTCTATTCCTTCTATCTTATTCTTGCATCCTCACTTGTAACGCATGAAAAATAACGTTTTTATGCATCGTTTTAATGTCCTATGGTTTTGGGTGTTAATCTTCCATTATGCTGCCTATATGCACTTTCTATGTTTTTAATTGGGCAAAAAAGTTATAATTTTTTTTGAGAAGGCTCACGTTTAATCTTTGGTATGGATTATAGTTTAAAGCTTTTGGTTCTGAAATTTTTAGCCTTTATTTTATAGGAAACGGCTAATGATCTAAATAATTTTATTGGTCTTGACGATATGCATTGGTACTGCAATTCTTATCATTTATAATATAATTCTGACTACATATTTAACATCTTAAACAGAGAAGAGTTTAAACAATTGGTAATTTCTAATTTCAAGTTTAATCTTCAACAAAATTTCAAGAATTAAAAATATTTATATCTGTTAACTAACAAAAATGTCATGAATTTGAATTTTTAAAGTGTATATTTACATCGCATTGTTTTCCCTTTCCTTTCTTTATAAAGAAGATTGTCCACTGGTAAGAGATGAAGGGGTCATCAGTTTCAAATCTCTAGACAGTAAGAGTAGCTTCTCACAACACTCTGTGTTTCCTTTTTCTTTCTTTTCTTCAATGTGAGGTTAGCTGTAATTATTAGTGATCTCTCATCTATTTGAGGTGATTGCAGAATGTTCAACAAGAGCTGCATTGTTCCTATTTCAACCTTGACATCAGCATTTTCAAGGATTGCAGACAAATTACACAGAACTTCTAAAGAAGCCATTCCAATTGCATTTTCATTGTCTAATTTGAACATGCAAATTAATGTAAGCAGTGTCATTTTGATGTTAAAATAGAACATAAATGATGAAGGATTAGGTAGAGATAATAGACCAAAAAAAAAAAATTAATCTAACACAGAACAGCCATTAAAAATTATTTGATGCTTCAAAGCAATTTCATATCAAACTTCTATATATATTTTAAAATTACAAACATGCTAATTTATAAGAGTTTTTGGTCCAGTAAAAAATTAATACAATTAATGGCAAAAACATATGTTATCAAAATATGTCCGAAATATAATAAACATATTGTACTTAAGAATTAAACGCACGTCCTTAAGACATAAATAACACCAACACATATTCCACTAACCACCACCGCCAAGGATGAGAGCTACCGCTATACCACGGTGAAGAGACTGACAGCTAGCGGTATTGCGGTGGGTTACTGCCCTACCGCGGGTAGCCCAAGGAGAGGCCATGGTGGCCGCGGTAACCACGCTACCGCGGTACGAGAGATGAAGGCTCACAGTATGGTGGTAGTCACCGCGCTATTGCGGGCATAGGAAGATGAGGCCGCGGTATCGCAGTAACACCACGCAACCGTAGATAGTAAGTAGAGAGGTCGCGGTATCACAGTGGACACCGCAGTACCGTGAGCAAGAGACAAATTCAACCCAGTATGGTAGTGAGTGTTGGAGAAGACTGTCGGGGTTGACCAAAACGTTGATGCCGGAGTTGGGTGAATTCCTAACACTCCCCCCTTGAACACAACTCGCACCATTTTTAATTCCTAGTCGTTCTCTTTGAAAACCGAAACTCTCTTTGCTCAGTGCCTTTGTAAATATGTCTACAGCTTGATCTTTTGACCTGCAAAAAATTAAGGAAATCTCCCCGCCATTAATCAGCTCCCTGATAAAGTGAAAATGCGTATCAATGTGTTTGCTTCTTTTGTGGAATATAGGGTTCCTTGACAATGTGATGGCTGAATTGTTGTCATAGAAAATTCTTGTAGGTTCAACCTGTTCATTTTGAATCTCTTTCAAAACTAACTTCATCCACACTGCCTGGCACGATGCATTTGTGGCTGCAACATATTCAGCTTCAACTGAAGATAATGTAACAATAGGCTATTTCTTTGAAGCCCATGCAGCTACACCACTGCCAAAATGAAAAACATAACCAGACATGCTCCTCCTGTCATCTATGCTCCCAAAAAAGTCACTGTCTATGTAACCTGTTAATTTAAATTCATCTATTCTGGAGTATTGGATTCCAAAATTTCTAGTTACATTGATATACCTTAAAATTCACTTTCTAGCTTTCCAGTGATTCTCCTTTGGTGTTTCCATGAATCTGGAGATCAAACTGACTGAATACATTATATCAAGCCTTGTGGCTGTCAGATACATTAAGCTCCCAACCAGTTGTTTGCACAAAGTTGAATTCACATCTGAACCTTTGTCTTCTTTACTAAGCTTCAGACCAGTGACCATTGGAGTAGGTGCTGACTTAAAATTCAACATATTAAATCTCTTTAAAACATCATTAGCATATTTAGACTGTGAAATAAATATTCCATCTTTATTCTAATTTACCTCAATTCCCAGAAAGTACTTCATCAGACCCAAGTCTGTCATTTCAAACTCTTTCATCATTTCTGTTTTGAACAAATCAACTGATAGATCCCAGTCAGAATTAAATCATCGACATACAGGCATATGATCAGGATTTTACCTTCATCATTAAATTTAGTATACAGTGTTGGTTCACTATCACATCTAGTAAATCCATTCTTTGTGAAATAGTTGTCTATTCTACTATACCAAGCTCTTGGGGCTTGTTTCAGACTATATAGTGCCTTCTTCAGTTTGTAGACTTTATCTTCTTGTCTTGATATCTCATATCTAGGTGGTTGTTCAATGTATACTTCCTCTTCTAGGTAACCATTGATGAATGTTGATTTAACATCCATTTGGTGAACTAACCAACAATTTTGTGCTGCTAAGGCCAATAACATTCTGACTGTGTCAAGGTGTGCAACTGGTGCAAAAGTTTCATTGTAATCTATTCCAAGTTGTTGTGCATAACCCTTTACCACCAATCTTGCTTTGTGCTTCAACACTTCTCCATTTGCATTCAATTTAGTCTTATAAATCCATTTGACACCAATGACATCTTTGTCTTTTGGAAGACTTTGCAATTCCCATGTCTGATTGTTTTCAATTGAATCTATCTAATCATCCATTGTTGTTAACCATTTTTCTTCCTTGATTGCATCTTCATAATGAATTGGATCTTCAGCTTGTGAATAAAAGGAAAATAGTGTAAATTATTGAGAATTGTTCTCACCTTCATTTTGATTATAAATATCACTCATGCTTGCTGAAGTTGGATTTGATAAATCTCTTGAATTGGCAGAATGTGGACTTGAAGATCCTATGCTAGAAGTTCTTGTTGTTGTTGGTGTGTGCAGTCCTCTTGTTGCTTCTCTTACATTACTTGTTGGTGTCAATTGTTGACCACTTGTTTGAGGTTGAATTGGGACAGCAGGTACATTAGGTGGAACTGTAATTTCATTCTCATCTTGAGGGATATTGACTATAACATTGACTGTACTCTCTTTGCTTCCATCCCATGCTTCATCTTCAACAAATTGGACATCCCTGCTGATTATAACTTTCTTGGTTGATGGATTAAACAGTTTGTATGCTTTGGATTCTTCACTATATCCAACAAAAAAGCATTTCTCTCCTTTGTTGTCAAGTTTTCTTCTCAACTAATCAGGTACATGTGCATATGAAACACATCCAAAAACTCTCATGTGAGACACACTGTGCTTTTTACCAGACCATGCTTCCTCAGAGATAATATTCATCACATTTTTTGTTGGGCATCTATTCATGATATATCCTGCACAAGATACAACTTCAACCTAATATTCATTTGTTAAATGCTTGGCTTTCAACATACTTCTAGCCATCTCCATTATGGTCTTGTTTTTTCTTTCAACTACACCGTTCTGTTGAGGTGTGTATTTTGTTGTGAACTGTTTGTGTATTCCATGCTCTTTGCAAAAATTTAAGAACTCTCTTGATATGTATTCACCTCCTCTATCTGTTCTCAACACTTTGATGAAACAACCACTCTATTTTTCAGCTAAAGATTTGAATTGACAAAAGAAATTAAACACTTCACTTTTCTATTTCAGAAAATAGACCCATGTCTTCATTGAATAATCATCTATGAAAGTCAAAAAATAAAAACTACCACCTATTGAAGGTGTCTGCATTGGACCACATAAGTCTGAATGAACAATTTCCAATGGGGCTTTTGCTCTAGTGGATTTCCTTACTGGGAAAGATTCTCTATGTTGCTTTTCAAGTATGCAACCTTCACAAACTCTCTCGGGTTTTTGAATGAATGGAATTCCCTTTACCATGTTCTTCCTATGAAGCAAATTCAGACCTCCAAAATTTAAATGACCGAATCTTAAATGCCAAAGCCAATTCTCATCCTTTACCTCTACCTAAAAGACAGTTTGTATAATAGTTGATACCTCTTGTTCTTGTGCAAAGTTTGTGCTTAAAGCTGGCTAAATTCTCAAAGGAAACATTCTATTGTTTGTCATATGAAGTTTTGCAATCAACTGGCCACTTGGGTATTTGTCTAAAATAGTGCACAACCCATTTTTAAAAGTCACTCTATAACCCTTTTGAACTAATTGTCCTACACTCATCAAATTGTGTTTAAGACCTGGCACAAAGTAAACATTTGAAATATATTTTTGCTCCCCCTGCTTGGTTAGAATATTAACATTCCCTTTTCCTTTAATTGACACTTTGTTGTCATTACCCAGGGTGACATCTAACTTAACATTCTCATCTAAACTTGTCAACAACTCTAAATGCCCTGTCATATGATTACTACAACCTGAGTCTAAAAACCAAACTTATTTCCCACTAGCTTGAGCTACATTACAGGCCAAAAACATTGTGCTCTTATCAGGTCTATTGTCTTGACTCTCTCTAGAAAAGTTTTCATTTTGTCTACTCATATCATACTGCTTCTTTCTACAATCATTCATATAATGGCCAAATTTTTTACAGTAATGGCATTGGACCTGATATTTCTCATACCTTTGACCTTGAGGAAAGTTTTGAGATGGGTTTTGGCTGTTGCCTCTTCCACTTGAACTTGATTGGTTATTTCTTCCACCTCGGTTGAAGCCTCTTCCTCTTGCTCTAAAATTTGATCTACCTCTACCTCTTCCTTGGTTAATTGAAGCTTGTGACTTGAATGCATACTCCAATGACATATTTGTTGTTCTGCTTAGTCTATGCTCATGAGAAATGAGTGAAGCATAAAGCTCATCAACTGAATACTATGTGAGATCCTTTGTCTCTTCTATTGTAAATGTAATTGATTCAAATCTTGTGGGTAAACACCTCAGAATTTTCTCTACCACTTTGACATCTTCTAATGTTTCTCCATGTGTTCTTATCTGGTTTACTAGTCCCATTACTTGAGTAAAATAAGAATCAACAGACTCATTGTCTCTCATAAAGAGGGTCTCAAATTCTCTTCTCAATATTTGCAACTTTGCAATTTTGACTTTGTCCATTCCTTGATATGCAATCTGTAAAATGTACCATGCTTGCTTGGACCTGGTAGTAGCTGATATTCTTGGAAAAATGCTTTCATGTACTCCTTGTAGGATGAAAAACAAGGCCTTTGAGTCCTTCTTCTTGTTTTCCTTCAACAAATATTTTTCTACTTGAGTTAGAGCATTATATGCTATTGCATTAGCAGGCTTAGGAAACCCATTTTCTACAAACTCCCATAAGTCCTATGAACAAAACAATGCTCTTATGGTGATTGACCAGTACTCATAATTTTTCCCATTTAATTGTGGTATTTGGGGATTACTCAAGCTTGTGCTTGTTGCCATGATTTACAAACTCTCTATAACTAATGTTAGGCTCTATTACCATGTGAAGGATTAGGCAGAGATAAAAGACAAAAATAAAAAAATAAATCTAACACAGAACAACCATTAAAAATTATTTGCTGCTTCAGAGCAATTTCATATTAAACTTCTATATATATTTTAAAATTACAAACATGCTAACTTATAAAAAATTTCAGTCCAGTCAAAAATTAATACAATTAATGGCAAAAACATATACCATCAAAACATGTTCGAAATATAATAAACATATTGTACTTAAGAATTAAAAGCACATCCTTAAGACATAAATAACGCCAGCACATATTCCACTAACCACCGTCGCCAAGGATGAGAGCTACCGCTATACCGCAGTGAAGAGACTGACAGATAGCAGTACCGCGGTGGGTTACCGCCCTACCGCGGGTAGCCCAAGGAGAGGCTGCGGTGTCCGCAGTAACCGCGCTACCGCAGAGTGAGAGATGGAGGCTCACGGTATGGCAGTAGTCATCGAGCTACCACGGGCATAGGAAGATGAGGTCGCGGTATCGTGGTAACACCACACAACCACGAATAGTAAGCAGAGAGGCCACAGTATCATGGTGGACACCGCGGTACCGCGAGCAAGAGACAAAGTCAACGTGGTATGGCGGTGAGAGTTGGAGAAGACTGTCGAGGTTGACCGAAATGCTGATGCGGGAGTTGGGTGAATTCCCAACAAATGATAGATATGATTTCTCACAGTAGAGTTCAATGAGTGCCTTCAACACTACAATTTTATGCTCATTAATATAACAATCAAACACTTAAGGATCTTAATAATGTTAGATTATCCAATGATTTGACCCTTTTATCATGTTGCCCACCTATCATTGGAGTTAGCTGTCAGTACAGCTCCCATGTGTGTAGCCTGTGGAGGAGAGATAGTAGGAACAACAGACTTACAAGCCTATTTTTTGGTTATAATTAAGTTATTGGGGCATTTTTTTTGTAAATGTTTGTATGGGTTTCAACTATGCTTTCCATATGGAGAGTTTGGTGGATATGTCTATCATGGCCCATGGCAATCTGCGCAATCTAATTTGATAGATCGATGACAAAGTATCTGATGTGTCCTTCTGGCTCTAATCTTCATCATTCACCTTTCTAATCGAATGGTCTATCGGAGCTTTCAAGGGGAAAAGAATATGGTTAGCAGAAAACTCCATTGTTGGTTAGATACGTATATGGTAGGCCATCTACAATATTTTGTTTGGATTGTGCAGTGAATACATTAATATGTTCTTCCTTTTCCAGTCAATTAGTGACAACATGGGAGATCTCGCAGAGACCACTGGAAGATATAAGGGATATGTTAAAAGAAGTTTGCGAACCATTCGATTTTCATAATCAATGGTTTAGTGGTATATCTTTGAAGTAATAAAGGTATCACACCCACTTACCATTTTGAATTAATGGTCGTGCTTGTCCAAATGAAATGAAAAAGATTTTGTAAAGGGTGATAAGAAATATAAAAGGTAAGTAATAGTAAATGAGTTGCAGGCTCCTCCATACAGTCGATTTATAGAAACACCCTGGTAAATGAGTTGCAGGCTCCTCCATATAGCAGTGATCATTATCCTTATGCTGCCCATTTCTTTCAACTGGGTAGCATTTGTGGTTCTGGGCAGATTAAATCACAAGTTCTCCAGGCTGTACAATTTCTTGTTGCTCTTAATCAATCTTATTTGAACATTGTTGTTTGTATGTCTTTGGCTCAATTGTTGACACTTGCGTTTGCTTATAGTCTTGCTTTTTGTTGTTGTTTTTTAAACATGTAACTGTTATTTTGGTGTTGTTTTACAGCTTGTAGCTACATGTTAAAGCCTATCTTATGGGCTTTATTTTTGCTATTTTCTCATAGCTATGTAATTTTTGTTTAAAATTTTTATTTTATAGTGATAAGATGATAATTTGATGTGTTTTATGCAGCAAAAGATTTTGAATTTAAATATCAATATGCTGAGGATATAATTATGTCTACAATGTTCACTCATAAGAGCCTTAATAGTGTTACTCTCATATATATAGAGTGGGGAAATTAATGACAGTTTTATACTTCCAATTACCATTCAAATTCTATAAGATTTGAGGTATTAATGCCCTACAACAATAATGGTTACTTGTGATTACAATGTCTTTGAAGGATTAGGCAGAGATCAGAAAAATAAAATTGATATATTATATTCATAAAACATTAACCCAACACAGCAGAAAATATTTGCTACTTCAGAGAAATCTTTGTATTAATTTTTTGTCTTACTAAAATTACAGGACGTGCCCATATATATATAATCAAGTTTACTGCCCAAAAACAAAAATACAATATTAAAGGCAATAAAACATACTAGAAAAAATCGACTCAAACCAATTAAACAAAGTCCAATCCCACATTAAAACATAGTCCTTTGAGATTAAATATACGTCCTTCTGAATTAACAAACTGCCAACACATAAACCACTAATTGTCATTGCCAGAAAGACACCAACCCGCTCAATTGCCGAGGAGAGAGAAAGGATGGGCGATAACGCGGTGAATACTGCTCCACTATGATGGGTAAGAAGGAAAACCATGGGGCAATGGTGGCAGCCAACCTTAGACATCAAAAAGCTAGCTAGCATTACTGCGGTCGGGAAGACAGAGCACCACGGTGTGGCGGTGGTTACCTCGCCACTGCGAGCAGTTAGCAAAGAGATCACGAGACAGCAGTATTGGCTTCAAGGTAGTTAAAAAAAAAACTGAGCAAGGAGCGAAGATGGTCACCGCGCCACCGCATGTGCTCAGGAGGGTAACCATGGGACGGCGGTGACAACTTCTTGGTGGTTAACCGCATTGCTGCAGGCATCATGCGGTTAGAGCACAGTAACGAGGTAGACAGTGAGAACGGTAATCGCCAGACCACGGACATGAGAGAGAAGGGTTGTAGTAGAACGGTAGACACCGCTGAAACGTGAGCAGGTAAGTTTGATGGCGCGAGGGTGTGGTAGGAGCAGGAGACAAGCACGGGAGTGGAGTAAAAATCCAACACTCCCCCTTGAACATAACTCTCGCTCACATTAACGCCCAGTCAGTTTCTTTGACAGATGAACTCATCTCTGCCCAGTGCCTTTGTTAATATATTTGCTTGTTGCTCATCCGTTCTACAGTTTTCCAAAATGATTTCGCTATTGTTGATCAAATCCCTGATGAAGTGAAAATGGGTATCAATGTGTTTGCTTCACTTGTGAAACATAGGATTCTTTGAGAGGGCGATTGCAGAGTTATTGTCACAAAAAAATTGTGTAGCATTTAGTTGATCAAATTGAAGCTCTTTGAGAACTCTCCTCATCCACACAACTTGACATGAAGCACTATTTGTAGTGACATACTCAGCTTCAGCAAAAGACAGTGTAATAATTGGTTGTTTTTTAGAAGCCCATGCAACAACTCCACTGCCAAAATGAAAGACATAGCCTGATGTGCTTTTTCTATCATCAACACTTCCAACACAATCACTGTCAGTAAAACTTGTTAATTTAAATTCATCTGATCTTGTATACTGGATGCCATAATTTTTAGTTCCATTGATATATCTGAGGATTCTTTTTCCAGCCATCCAGTGAGTCTCCTTTGGTGTTTCGATAAATATAGAGATCAAACTAACTGTATACATGATGTCTGGCCTTGTGGTGGTTAAATACATTAGACTCCCTACTAGCTGCTTATACAAAGTTGGATTCGCACATGAACCAATATCTTTTTTGCTTAATTTCAAACCAGTTACCATTGGAGTAGAGGTTGGTTTGCAATTTATCATATGAAATCTCTTCAAAACTTCATTTGCATATTTTTCCTGGGAGATAAAAATCCCATTTTCATTTTGTGTTACCTCAATGCCCAAAAAACACCTCATTAGACCTGTGGGACGATAAAATCTGCAAAATGGTTAGTAACATGGTTAGTAACATGATAAAAACAAAATAACAAAAATCACATCCTTATGAGATATTATTTCATAATTCATTGTAACTAAACATGAACAAAAACATGTAAGATATGAAATAAAACTATCCCATATTGGATTGGTGCTCTTTGGGTATGTGAAAGAGCCCTTTCCCAATCCTTGATAAGCTAGGTGAAATAGACAATGAGATGCTTGAACTCAAGTTGCCTATAGTGCAAATGCTTTCAAATGTGGCTGTTGTGTTTGAAAGAGAGAAGCATTCAACTTATAGTTGAACTTGGAGAGATGAGAGGCCAAATTAATGAATGTGGGATCATTCATGGGCCAATGACAAGATGACACTTGTCAAGCTGTGAGAGGGTGAGGAATGTGCAAGTCTTGGCCAATGTGCCAATTTGAATTTGAATTTTGCATGACTTGACATGTTTTGGGGGGATGAAAGGTGTAATAAATGCTATGTTGACTTGTGCAAACAACATTTAAAACCTTGTTGGAAGGGACAAGTCCCTTTTGGGGGGAAGATTCAAAATGGAAGAATATTCCATTTTGATGCCATTTTGAATGTAATTAGAGGAAATAATAGATCAAATAAATGATTTATTGGTGCAAGTGGGTGGGTTAGTTAGGAGTTTGGATTTGAGTCTAGTTGAGTCAAAAGCTAGAGAATGGTAATTGTGATTAAAAGCTAATTAATGTAGATTAATTAACTTGGATGATATTAAGAAGTGACATTTGATAAATCAAATGAGAAGAACTTTAAGGATTTGATTAAATAATTTTGATTTATTTAATGAACCTTAATAAATTAATCAATAAATTGCTTTAATTAATTAATAGCAGAATTCGATGCATGATGCTAGAGCAAGATGTATGATGTCAATTTTGCATGTCTACATTTTGCCCCTCTTTGAAGCAATGTACTCATTGCATTGGTTCAAAGAATGATTCTGCCGACATTGAAATTAAATTTTTTTTGATTTTTCGGATGCTTCGGCAAAAATAAGTACATTAGTACATTGCCCCCTCGAGAGATCGAGCGAAAAGATTCAATTTGAGGTGGATCTCACGATAAAGAGGTTCAAAATGGATGTATGGATGATAATGATGATGTAAATGAGATGTTTGGAAAATGCTTAGAATAAAAAATCTATATTATTTTAAACAACTTATATGATTATGAAAATGAGATGACGTGATTATGCGAAATGCGGGATGGATGCAGGATGGATGCAAGATGGATGCAAGATGGATGCAAGATGGATGCATTGTTAGCATGAAAGTGGATAGAAGAATGAGATAGGATAGAAGAATGAGAGGGATCAACCCTTGAATCCAAGAAGATGCAGAAGTTCAACAAGCCAACTTTATTAGAGATGATGATGAAAGATGATGATGTATTGCTTATCCAGGAATGGGAGATAAAGAGCGTAACTTTCTTTATGTTTGATAACACACATAGGGGCGATGCATCAAGGTATTAAGAACCAGGATGGCGTTGCGCCTAGTGTGATGGACTCTGACTCGACAATCAGATAGGAGTGCTCTTGTTCACACTTGACATACGGAAACCCTGCTAGGACGGACCCAACAAAGAAAGTATTCGCCAAGTTATTTTACAAGAACATCCAACAAGCACAGCAGATAAAAAGATAATGATCGTTGCCCCATTCCTTTCTCTCTAAACCTGTTTTGTTTAGGCATCATCGAAAGGTCCTTGGAATGAGAGCAAAATAAGATAAGTCTAAAAGACCAAGATAAAGTAAATAAACAAGCTAATGTTCTTCGTATCGCTAGCCAGGCCAAACTAATGTGGGGTACCTGATGCTTATGTCGATCGTGGGAAAGCTTCATCCTAGGACATGTAGTGATCAGGGTTTTGGTAGGACTGATTGGGTGATAAGCTATTGATACTCCGAGTTGACCAACTTGTTGACTTACGGATCTAGACTTGAGACTTTGACGATTAGGCGTTCACTTTAGAACCTGCTAAACTTGCTTCTGACTAACTCACCAAAGGGTGAAAATGACGATGATTTATTATGAGTGATGACAATCACGGGTGAAAGCGAGATGAAATGGATGCACCATTTTGGTTTTTTCAAATGTTTTGAGGCTGTTTTTGGAATTTTCACATTTTTCAATGTTTTTTGGTATTTTCAAGATTTTATGAATGTTTTTGGATTTTGTGTCAATTGACTTGACTGCGGATGAGATAGATGGGCAAATGGATGCCAATGCGACAGACGCATAAAGAATGACCTAAAGGTAAAAAAGATAAGCAAACGAATGCCAATACGACAGACGCCTAACTAGATGGGCAAACGGATGCCAATGCGACGGATGCATAAATGAATGGGCAAACGGATTGCCAATGCGACGGACGCATAAATGAATGGGCAAACAGATTGCCAATGCGACGGATGCATAAAGAATGACTTAAATGTATAAAAGATAAGCAAACGAATGCCAATGCGACAGACGCCTAACTAGATGGGCAAATGGATGCCAATGCAACGGACGCATAAAGAATGACCTAAATGTAAAAAAAGATAAGCAAACGAATGCCAATGCGACGAATGCCTAACTAGATGGGCAAACGGATGCCAATGTGACGGACGCAAACTGTCTCGGGGGATGATCAAAGATCAACCTTGCCTACGTTCAAGCTCAGAGACGATGTAGTTCGACAAGGTGGAAAAACTAACAAGACTCAATGATGAATTTTTTTGAAGATTTTATGATATTTCGACATGTTTTTGGATTTTTGATGATTTTTCTAGATGTTTTTGAAATTTTTGATGGATTTTTTGAATGTTTTTGAATTTTTTTGATGAGTTTTCTAGATGTTTTTGAAATTTTTGATGGATTTTTTGAATGTTTTTGAATTTTTTTGATGAGTTTTTCTGAATGTTTTTGGAATTTTCGCATGATTTTGACGATTCGGATATGGACATGATATGATATCAGTGCTCTTTTTGGGATTTTTGAAAACCAAGCTTTAATGTTGATCAATCGAACTGATGGATTGATAGTTTGACTAAGTGTGTTAAGTCAAACAAAAGTGATAATGCACTCGTAAGTTCCAGGAAGTTGTGTTATCCCAGAGTAAACTCGTACAAAAAGGATAATTTGGCTAGGTGCGTTAAGCCAAACAAGGTGATTATGGATTTGATAATTTGGCTAAGTGTGTTAAGCCAAACAAAGTGATGATAATGAACTTGTAAACCCAAGGAAGTTGTGTTATCCTAGAGTAAACTCATGCACAAGATGATAGTTTGACTAAGTGTGCTCAATCAAACAAGGTGATGATTGATTGGATTCGATTGATCAAGATCAATGAAACTTGATTTGGAACAAAATTGCTTTGATGATTTGATGTGACACAGATGTACGCATTAGATGCGACTGATATGAATTATTTGGATTGATATTCGATGAAAGATAAAGCATGATAAGGAATGTCTTTTTATCAAAATATGCCATGGGCTAGTGACTTGGATTTTTGGCTCACAAATGCTTTGACCAAGTTGATTTCACGTTTTCCAATGCTCGGATCACCACATAAGTGGGAAGATATAGATCAAGATTTATTCTCGAAGCAAGATGTAAATATCTGCCCCCAGTGTCTAGCAATGTTTGGAATACCATGGGTGAATTCTTGGGTACAAATGGATATGGATTATCTTGCGATAAGATAAGGGTGCTCAGAATAGAGGAACACTCATTCGGATAATGCTTCAAGGCTCAGATAGCGTTGGATAGGATGGGATCAGTGAAAATGACCCATGTCAAGATGTCTACCATAAACAAGTGTACAGCGTGCACCAAAATTTTCCAAGATCAAGATAACTTGGAGTATGGATGCAGATGGAGGATGGATTGGAGAAATGGTTCATGGATGAATGACTGATATGGCCAAAATTTCGGGTTTATTATGGATGCGATAAGATGCTTTCTCCTGAACTGGCGCATGTAGATGCTCGATTCTACACATGACGCCTATTTGCCAGGTTTTCATCATGGTACTTGCCCAAAGTGCCACCGAAGTGGTTTTCACTAGAGGACGATTTTTTCTCTTTACTATTTTTCAATCCTTTTCTGATTTTTTTGGATTTTTTGATCTTTTGATTTTTTTTTGTTGTCACCAAGATGCCTGTTTGCCAGGTTTTCATCAAGGTAACCATTTTATCAAGACATTTTTTGATTTTTTTTGTATTTTCTGAGAGATTTTAAGCTGATGCTGAACCACCTGGTGGTGCCGATGTAGATGCTTCTATCATAACGTGCCATCGGTATCCTGCTTGAAGAAGTTGCTTTGCCAAGATACGTGCACTTGAATGCAACTTTTGAGATTCTTGATCTGCTTTGCTGATACCGGAGTTAACTCTGTCTTTGTGCGCACATCGCAATAGAGTGCCTTCTGAATCCTTATGATGAAGGGTCGTTGTCAACACATGGTCAATGTGAGAATTGGATATTATGCGTGGAGGCATGGATGGAGTGTGTTTAGGGATAAAATATGGATTGGTTGATGGTTTGGAACCTTTGACTCTCCAAACTTGGGAAGATGAGCAATAATGGGTGGATACGAAAGTGTATGTGGGATTAGGACCAACTTCTTGATACACTTTGTATGTTGCTTGAGAAGCCTGCTTTTTCCTTTATGGACATCTTGGATGGATGCTTGCCCCTTTTTGATTTTTCCCCATAGTTTCTTTGACTGATGGAGTTTGATAGGGATAATCTTTCTTTGTATTTTTTGGTATCCACTTGTATTTTATTTGTCCTTCATGCTTTGTCCTTTGATTCAAATCTTTCTTTTGATGTTGGTCCCAATTTGTGGATGGGGTGATAGGTGGATGAAGATTCATGGTGTGGCAGGTTGTAGTATTGGCATTGGTTTCATCATAAGGATTCTTCGTGCTCCCCATGTTGATGTTTGCTCGAGATGAAGTTGGCCCCAGTATGGTGATAGTATTACTGATATGTTGAGATCCCTTGATTGTTGAGTAACCAAGGCCTTGACGCTTAGGATTGCCAAAAATCTGCATTGGTTCTAGGATACCCTGTTCCTATAGGCCTAATCCTCTGCCTTGATAATTCATTTGTTGAAACATTTTATTTGCAAAAGGATATGATTTACCTTGGAAACAAGGTGTTGCTCCTTCTCTACTCTGTCGTGGATCTTCAAAAGTGTCAGCTTCTTTATTGACGAGATAGCTTGCTCTAAGAAAGGTGAGTGATCCAACTTTATAAGTGATAGGATCCTCCACATGTGGGATAAACTCCTGATTGATCTCTTTGGCTTGATCTTGTGAGATATCAGATTGTAGTTCTTCTTCAAGAGGTTTTGATGATTCGCTGTCTACACAAAAGTCTTCTTCATGAATCACTTCATAGGATAATTCTGATTCATGACTTATGTACAAGCCTTCTTCATGATCCATTTCTGATATGTCTCTGCATTTGTCTACATCTTGATCATGTGTATAAATTTTAAGAGTAGGAGACTCTTGTTCCTCAGTAAGAGTATGAGACTCTTGTTTTGAATGAAGATCATCTACAGGTCCATCCAAAGAAAGCATCTCATGGATAGATGGAAGAGTATGTGCTATGCGGATATGGTCATTATTTGCAACATCTTGTATAGATAAAAGAGTGCCCATTAGATCATTGTAGTATCTCAGAGATACAAATTCTTGATTTTGACTAATTCTGGAATTGCTTTCGCCATGCTTTTGATCAAGTTCTTGACATGGGTCAATTTCAAAGGATGGATTGTCTACAAGGGGTTCTTGGACATCGTCGTTGGGAAGTGGCTTAATATTCTCTTGAGCTTTGAGTGGATTTGGATCAAATGTTGAGCTAGGGATTCCTTCAATATCTGTAACCATGAGGTCAAAGGATGTTAATATGTCGTTGGAAGGGCCATTGCTAGACCTTGATGGAAGATTTTTATCATGCTTTGGAATACGTTCTTGAGATATGTCCTCTAACTCACAAGGTGATGTAGAGACATTTTTGATATGATCATTGGTCGATGGATCATAGATTATGTCAATGGGATCAAATAATTTTAACACATCTTGAAATAGATCACTAAAAAGTGGCTCTTGATGAACGACGATTTGATCAATGGATGGGGTAGACATATCTTCAATGTGCTTATTGATGGATTGATTTTGATCATTGTTTTCAACAATTTTGGTGGAGGGATTATCAATGTTCTCAAACATAGGATCAAATGATGTTAATGTTTCTTGGATTGGATCATTGTTGGCTATCGTTAGTGAGTTTTGATCGTGATTGAAAAGTGACTCTTGGTGTGTGATGATTTGATCATTGAATGAGATGGCAACATCTTCAATGTGTTCATTGATGGATAGATCTTGATCATTGTTTTCAACAATTGTGGTGGGAATCTGTTGCAAGCTTTGTTGGGCGAGTAAGGCCCGTGTTTGCTGTTGAGCCAACAACGCTTGTTGTTCGTCATGTTGTTTTTGTGCCAACAAAGCTTTTTTTTGGGCTCTTTGTTGTGCTACTTCTTCTTGGATTGATTGCAATAGTGCGTAGAATTCTGCTTGCGCTTGCGCTTCTTGGGCTACTTGAGCCACTTGTGCTTGCTGAGCAACTAGCTGTGTAGCTTGTTGGGCTTGGAGTGCCTTTTTGTGAGAAGCTTCTTGAGCAGCTTGCAACATGATGGAGAATGAATTGGTCGTGTTGTGTTTTGGCGGTGGTGGTGGTGGTGGTGGAATGGGAATGGTTTTGATTGTTGGGGTTGCTTGGATGGTTTCCATCTGTTTTTGCGATATCGATGGAAAAATGGGATGATTTGGTATGATGTTTTGATTTGGCATGATAGATTGAAATTGAATATTGTTGTGGTTGGGAATCATATTGCCTTGATTTAGGTAACTTTGATTTTGCATGGTGTTACCTTGACTTGAATCAACATATGGAGTCGTCAACATATTGCTAGGATTTTGAACAACATTAGGGGGATTTGCAAACATGTCGACCCCAAAGTTTACCAAGTGTGGATTTGAAATGGTCATGTTTGGTAAAGTTGCACTTGGTATGCATGGATTTTGTGGGATAATGTTGTTTGGAAAACTCATGCATTCGGCGTTTGGTTGATAGATTTGCAGATTTGGACTTGGATTTAAATCTATCATTGGGAAAGGTGTTCCAAACTTTGGATTGGGTATGCTCATATTTGCTGTACCATTGATGTTTGTATGAGATAATGCTCCCATGTATGCATTGTACAAGCTTTGATAATCAAATGGTATTGCAAGGCTTGGATAGTTTGGTTGGATCGAATTGCTCATGATGGATGGATCAAATTTATATTCCATGTCCCTCTTGTGTTGAGATCGAGTTTGAACCATAAAATGAAGATCAATTTTCAAGAATGTAAGAGATGAACCTCTGATCCTTTAGATTGGTCTAAACCTTAGGTTCAAAGAAGCGAAGAATTAGGATAATTGAAGGATCAAAGTGATGACGAGGATGAGATAAATGAAATATGAGTGATATGGATGAATGGAACTCTTAAAGAAACTTTGAAGGGAATGCTAAACCTTTTAGGACTTTGATTGATCGTGATTCGATTGATGGTTTGACTAGATGTGTTAAGTCAAACAAAATGATGCTCGTAAACCCTAGGAAGTTGTATTATCCAAGAGAGAACTTGTGTATAAGATGATGGTTTGACTAGATGTGTTAAGTCAAACAAAGTGATTTGATTTCGCCTAGAAGTTTAGCATAAAAGATGACAAAGATTCCAAGAGTTGTTGGTGAGATGGAAATTTGACTGATTTTGATGGTTGAAAGATGGATGAAAGTGATTGAATTTGATCCTAGACTTGACCTAGATGATACTTCTGCTTTACAAAATCTCTGTGTTGAAGGACACGCTATATTTCCTATGAGAGGAAAGTAAACCTTTCAAACAATTCAGGATCTTGAGATGCTCCTCACTAGCTTTCAGACTAAGCTTTTTTGAACTTCGGTTTTGGGATTTTGATAATGTTAGAAAACACATGTGTAATCAAATTTGTCTTTTATCTTGTCTTAGTGAATCCTTTTTACCAAAATCACTTGCTTGATTATGTTTTCAAACTAAATGTCTAATGTCCTGCTTTCGTTTTCATCCCACAATGTGCATTATGTGGAAATCAAAGAAATTAGGGCAAAAGTTTCCTAGGTTTATCCTTAGTGAAAACAAATGATGGTAGAATTCAAACACTTAGAAACCTCTAAGGATATGATCCCTAGGGAAAGCCAGAGTGCTTAAATTCGTCAAAGGTATTTGTTTCCTCCAAGGTGTTTGAAATTTAAGGCTCTTGTGAATGTTTGTTTTTCAATGTTTTGAATCCAAGCAAAGTGTTTTTGATTCCAAGCACTTTTTACAATCCTAAGATGATGAGGCAATATCTTGTTGGGTTCCCACTTGGATAAATCCAGCTGCGCATATCTTGTGCGAATGGCTAAATGCTTGACCACACTGGCTCCCCTCCACGACACTCACTTATTCGGGTCAGCCAAGCATTAGTACCCATGAATCTCCCATGGCATACTTTCCATTTCCACAACAAGACCGCATGTTACGTGGGGCGGCTTCAAAGGACATGACCTTTTGCACCAACAAGATAGACAAGGTTTTGGCCAATTTCTAAACAAGGGGTTCTAATTCGGGCATTCCGTTCGTGGGGGATTATCCAACGTCGGCGAGAGTCCATTGTTGTCCATCTCGTTGGAATAATCCTCGTGATATTGGCCTTTGTTCCAATATCCACACTTATATCCCGGGTGGAAGTCGCTTGGCTTTAGCGTGTTCCCGGTTGGGTCGTTCCCTTGGGTGATTACTTTTTCCCACAAGGCAGGCCCTCTAAGTTAACAAAAGCAAGCTAACATATTCCGTCGTTCACACAACCCTTGTTGAAAAAAACAAAGGGGAGAACCTCCGCAATATATCGTGCTCACACTCGCATGTTTTGTTCAATTTTAAAATGCCCAAATTGAAGTGTGGAGGCAATATTTTATGCAACTTAGGGTCATCAAAAAGACTTTTGATTCTCAAGATCGCCGTGAAGCACGAGAGAAGCGCATATGCCCTTTTAAATGACACTACTTTGCAAAAAAGTTTACAAAACACAAAGTACACATGTTCAATTTTAAATTCCTCAAAGCAATGATGAGTTCGTTTTAGAAGCACCAAAATGAAGTGTGAAGTTGCCTTGTCCAATTTTAATCCCAAATTGAAATCTAGTGAATGTCTAAGGTTCAATTTTTAACCAACTTTGAAAAGATCAAGCCATTGATTGATTTTAAGCCCAAATTGAAAGGTGAGTTAGCTACAAACAGAAAAAAAGGGTAGTAAATGGAAGCTCCAAGATTTAAAACAAGCATTAAAAAATGCTTTTCAAGTTTTCAATTCCACTCCTTTCGCCTTCGTTTTTGTTTCAACCTTCAATTTCAATCTCCAATATCAACCTGCAATGTTAACCTTTAGTTTCAACTTCCAATGCTAAGCTTCATTCAATTTAAATACTTGTCTTCAAATGTCCACTTTGATTTCAACCTTGTACCTATAAGCACCACAAATAAGAGTTATGCATGTCGAAATGATAACTCAACCATTTGAGGAAACATAAAATTGACAAGTCATACAAGTCTTTTAACTCACTAATAAATGTCATTAGACTTTCAATTTGTACCTTCTTTCATATCCATGACATGAATGATTAGAATATTCACCTTTTTGATCAAGATGTATGATCCCAAACTAAAAAAAAAAATAGAACAATGGTTTCCCCTAATCAGATACAATATTTGGTGATCAATACAATCAAATAAGTAAAGAGAGTGCATATAATTGTATCCTATGAATGTTTCATGTTTATAGAGAAAAAGAAATAATTTAGAATTAACTTTTCCAATGGCATTCAACGGTAACAAAATGCACTAAAAACAAACCCCTATTGAATACTGTCAGCCATAAAAGTCATCCTTGCCATTAAAATCACTTTGCTTGCGTCCTTTCGAAGATATGTGGGAGAAGATTGAGAGATTGCTTTCTGTCAGGCTTTAAAGCGTGGTTCACTGCTGGTAGCCAGCCCCAATATCATCCTAGTCTTGCAACGACTTCACACAGTCACTCATTCACTATTTTGTTGTATTTTGAAGCGCAGAGGTACCATGCTAAGCATGCTAAGAGTGAAAAAGTAAATGAATTCTGATGTTCAATTTTTGAAGTTGGGACGTGAGGTTTTTAGTTTCTTCTTGAAGGGACGTGATGGCAGGGGGTCTGAGAACACACCACATCTCACACACTATCTGTTTCCTAGAGACAACAATGCAACTTACTAATGTTGAATAAAATTTCACACTATGAACCGAATCTGTGATCACAGATTTCACCAGCCATAAAATCATAACAATAGTAATGTTGCTTCTTTTTTTTTGTTTCTATTTCTTTTCCCTCCACCAAGGGAACGTACTACTGCTGGCTGCGACCCCTCTATAATTGACTGAAAGTAAACAAGTATTAGTTACTTCTGGATAATTTCTATCATGTCAAAAATAATAATATCACCATATCTGAAACTTTCGATCAACGCGATTCTTCCACTAAGTGTAATTCTGACATGATACGCAATATCAGATCATCAAACACTTGGCACATTCGATTAACTCCACATTAAGAAATGCATAAGCACACAAACAAAAATGACATGTTAACTTTTAACATATTATCTGGTACGACAGTTGTTTTCAGCTTCCTTGTCAGATCAGAATTATAAGGCTTAGACTCAACCCAAGCGCCCACTTGTAAGTTCACCTTTAACTCCCTTCGACTATGTGGATGACCCCCGTACAAGTGAAGTGTCGATTTAGAAGTCAAGTCAAGTCATTCTGCACTCAAAAGCATAGATATACAAGGTATCGCTCTAAAGTTATGCTTATGAGGTGCTTGTCAAGTGGCGGGTATGATAGAAAAAGATCATATGGTAGAAAATTTGAGATATAAAAAGATTGATTCAAAACATAGAATCGATTTAGAATATGTAATTAATAGTGAGTGGACAGGGAAAGTGCTATCAAAGGTATTCAACTATTTTCTTGACTTCGTCCTAATGCGTTTGGCAGGTGTGAGAGAAAAGCAAATGAATGCTTCACATTTTTCAGCTAATGCAATTGGCAGGTGTAAAGCTGAATTCTACAACCATGTACACAAAATGCAGGGTACAGATAAGACGCGTGACCTGCTTGATGCAACAATGCTTTGATCAAATATACTGCACTTGTGGACTGTAATAAAAGACATCGAGAAAAGAGCTGCATTGACACCAATTTGTAAGAGTTTTATGCTTGATCCAACATGATGACTAGCTGTCGATTTGGAGTAGAGACTACAGTAGCGGTAGTAGGTCGGTGTCGTACAACCAAGTCTGATCTCTCGCCTCGTTTGTCATGTACCACCTCGAGTAGTCTCCCAAGTCACTCTTCCTTTGATAGAGAGGATCAAGGATATGTGGAATGGATGCAAAGTCTGAGTCTAATATAAATAAGATAAATCTGCATTGCACATTATTTGAACAGAGAAGGATAACAGCGACACTCCTCTAATGATAGAAATCTACAGTATTCATGAATGCTAATCCCCAAACAATGAGAACCTTCATTAAGCTGAAAGGGTGAAACAGAATAGCACAATTAAGACTAATGATACAAAATAAAGAGGAGCTGACTCAGTTGTCATAAACAAGTGGATGTTTCCAGAAAAATGATGGAACAAGCTTTAAATACAGTAAGGTTATAAAGAACGTAGTACATGCTCCTCCCGGTAACGACAGAGATTTGAAAACAGGAAGATTAAGACAGTGCCTTAAACATGCGTAGAACGTTTGTAGTCACAAAAAAATCTACAACAACTATTCCACAACTAAGACCTATATATTTTTTTTAGAATACAGTCACATGACACCAAGATGACTGTTTTGAGCATATGCAGAAGCACACTATTTATGAGGACAAAAAAAAGACACTCGGGCAGTGATAAATATACTTGCTCCTAAAATTGCAACGTGTGCCCTCCTTCTAGCACCAATTGTGGGATGATAAAATCTGCAAAATGGTTAGTAACATGGTTAGTAACATGATAAAAACAAAATAACAGAAATCACATCCTTATGAGATATTATTTCATAATTCATTGTAACTAAACATGAACAAAAACATGTAAGATATGAAATAAAACTATCCCATATTGGATTGGTGCTCTTTGGGTATGTGAAAGAGCCCTTTCCCAATCCTTGATAAGCTAGGTGAAATAGACAATGAGATGCTTGAACCCAAGTTGCCTATAGTGCAAATGCTTTCAAATGTGGCTGTTGTGTTTGAAAGAGAGAAGCATTCAACTTATAGTTGAACTTGGAGAGATGAGAGGCCAAATTGATGAATGTGGGATCATTCATGGGCCAATGACAAGATGACACTTGTCAAGCTGTGAGAGGGTGAGGAATGTGCAAGTCTTGGCCAATGTGCCAATTTGAATTTGAATTTTGCATGACTTGACATGTTTTGGGGGGATGAAAGGTGTAATAAATGCTATGTTGACTTGTGCAAACAACATTTAAAACCTTGTTGGAAGGGACAAGTCCCTTTTGGGGGGAAGATTCAAAATGGAAGAATATTCCATTTTGATGCCATTTTGAATGTAATTAGAGGAAATAATAGATCAAATAAATGATTTATTGGTGCAAGTGGGTGGGTTAGTTAGGAGTTTGGATTTGAGTCTAGTTGAGTCAAAAGCTAGAGAATGGTAATTGTGATTAAAAGCTAATTAATGTAGATTAATTAACTTGGATGATATTAAGAAGTGACATTTGATAAATCAAATGAGAAGAACTTTAAGGATTTGATTAAATAATTTTGATTTATTTAATGAACCTTAGTAAATTAATCAATAAATTGCTTTAATTAATTAATAGCAGAATTTGATGCATGATGTTAGAGCGAGATGTATGATGTCAATTTTGCATGTCTACAAGACCTAAGTCTATCATCTCAAACTCTTTCATGATTTCTGCTTTGAACAAATCAACTGATAGATTTCTAGTCAAGATTAAATCATCAACATACAAGCAAATAATTAAAACTTTACCTTCTTCATTCATCATGGTATACAAAGTTGGTTCACTGCTACATCTGGTAAATCCATTATGTGTGAAATAACTATCTATTCTACTATACCAAGCTCTTGGGGGCTTTCTTCAGACCATACAGTGCCTTCTTCAGCTTGTAAGCTTTGTCTTCTTGTCCCAATATTTCATAACCAGGTGATTGTTCAATAGACACTTCCTCCTCTAGATAGCCATTGAGAAAAGATGACTTTGCATCCATTTGGTGAACTACCCAACTCTTTTTTGTTGCTATGGCAAGTAACATTCTGATTGTGTCAAGGTGTGCTACAGGTGCAAAAGTTTCATTATAGTCAATTCTAGGTTGTTGTGCATAACCTTTTACAACCAATCTTTCTTTTTGCTTCTGCACTTCTCCATTTGCATTCAATTTAGTTTTATAAATCCATTTAACACCAATTACATCTTTGTATTTTGGAAGACTCTGCAACTCCCATGTCTGATTGTTTTCAATTGAATTTATCTCATCATCCATTGTTGTTATCCACTTTTCTTCTTTGCTTGCATCTTCATAATGGATTGGATCTTCAGCTTGAGAATAAAATACAAAAAGTGTAAACTACTGTGAATCATTCTCATCTTCATTCTGATTATAAATGTCACTTATGTTTATGATTTTTTGTCTCCTCATGCTTGCTAAAGTTGGGTTTGGAAGATCACTCGAATCTTCAAAATGTGGACTTGAAGGTCCAGCGCCAGAAGTTCTTGTTGTGGTTGGCATCTGCAGTCCTCTTGTTGCTGCTCTCACATTGCTTGTTGGTGTCAATTGTTGACCACTTGTTTGAGGTTGAATAGGGACAATAGGTACATTAGCTGGAACTGAAATTTCATTTTCTTCTTGAGGGATATTGACTGTAACATTAATTGTGCTCTCTCTACTTCCATCCCATACTTCATCTTCAACAAATTGAACATCTCTACTGATTATAGCCTAGTTGTTGGATTGAACAGTTTATATGCTTTGGATTCATCACTATATCCAACAAAAATGCATTTCTCTCCTTTATTATCAAGTTTTCTTCTCAACTCATCAGGTACATGTGCATATGAAACACATCCAAAAACTCTCATGTGAGATACACTGTGCTTTTTGCTAGTCCATGCTTCTTTAGGGATAATATTCATCACAATTTTCGTTGGGCATATGTTCATAATGTATGTTGCACAAGATACAACTTCAGCCCAAAATTCATTTGTCAAATGCTTGGCTTTCAACATACTTCTAGCCATCTCCATTATGGTTATGTTTTTCCTCTCAACTAACCTGTTCTGTTGAGGTGTGTATCTTGTCATGAAATTCTTGTGTATACCATGTTCTTTGCAGAAATTTAAAAATTCTTTTGAAACACATTCTCCTCCTTTATCTATTCTCAACACTTTAACAAAATGACCACTCTATTTTTTAGCAAGTGATTTAAATTGTCAGAAGAAATTAAACACTTCACTCTTTTGTTTTAAGAAATAGACCCATGTCTTCCTTGAATAATCATCTATAAATGTCAAAAAAAATAACTACCACAGGTATTGAAGGTGTCTGCATTGGACCACACAATTCTAAATGCACAAGTTCTAATGGGGCTTTTGCTCTTGTTCATTTCCCTGATGAAAAAGACTCTCTATGCTACTTTCCTAGAATGCAACCTTCACAAACTCTCTCAAGTTTTTCAATTAATGGTATTCCTTTGACCATATTCTTTCTATGAAGCAAATTCAGGCACCAAAATTCAAATGACCAAATCTTAAGTGCCACAACCAATTTTCATCCTTTACTTCTACCTGAAAAATAGTTTGAGTCACAGTTGATACCTCTTGTGCTTGTGCATAATTTGTGTTCAAATTTGGCTAGATTCTCAAAGGAAACATTCTATTGTTTGTCATCTTGATTTTAGCTATCAATTGGCTGCTTGGGTATTTGTCTAAAATTGTGCACAACCTATTTTTGAAAGTCACTCTATAACCCTTTTGAACTAGCTATCCTACACTCTTCAAATTGTGTTTCAGACCAGGCACAAAATAAACATCAAAAATATATTTTTGCTCCCCTTGCTTGGTTAGAATATTAACATTTCCTTTTCCTTTAACTGACACTTTTTTGTCATTACCTAGGGTGACATCTGACTTAATATTATCATCTAGACTCATAAATAACTCTAAATTTCCTGTCATGTGGTTACTACAACCTGAGTCTAAAAACCAAAACATCTTTTTCACTAGCTTGAGCTACATTACAGGCTAATTTTTTTTTGCTTTTATCTGGTCTATGGTCTTGACTCTCTTTAGTAAAATTTGCATTTTGTCTACCCATATCATATTGCTTCTTCCTACACTCATTCATATAATGTCCAAATTTTTTACAGTAATGGCATTGGACCTGAGATTTTTCATACCTTTGACCTTGAGGAAAATTCTGAGATGAGTTTTGGTTGCTGCCTGTTCCACTTGAACTTGATGGGTTGTTTCTTCCACCTCTATTGAAACCTCTTCCTCTTGCTCTAAAATTCGTTCTACCTCTGCCTCTTCCTTGGTTAATTGAAGCTTGTGACTTGAATGCATGTTCTAATGACATATTTGTTGCTTTGTTGATTCTATGCTCATGTGAAATAAGTGAAGCATAAAGCTCATCAACTGAATATTGTGTGAGATCCTTTGTCTCTTCTATAGTGACTGAAATTGACTCAAATCTTGTGGGTAAAATTCTTAAAATCTTTTCTACAACTTTGACATCTTCGAGTGTCTGACCATGTGTTCTCATCTGGTTCACTAGTCCAATTATCTAAGTAAAATATGAATCTACATACTCATTATCTTTCATAAACAGAGTCTCAAACTCTCTTCTCATTATTTGCAACTTTGCAATTTTAACTTTCTCCATTCCTTAATATGCAATTTGCAGAATGTCCCATGCTTTCTTAGATCTGGTTGTGGCTGAAATTCTTGGAAAAATGCTTTCATGTACTCCTTGTAGAATGAAAAAATGTGCCTTTGAGTCCTTCTTCTTGTTATCCTTCAACAAAACTTTCTCTACTTGAGTTAGAGCATTGTATGCTCCAACATCTGCTGGCTCTGGAAACCCATTTTCTACAAACTCCCATAAATCTTGTGAACAAAACAATGCTCTCAATTTTATAGACTAGTAGTCATAATTCTTTCCATTTACCTGTGGAATTTGGGGATTAGACAAGCTTGTGCTTGCTGCCATGATTTACAGACTCTCTATAAATGACCTTAGGCTCTGATACCACATGAAGGATTAGGCAGAGATCAAAAAAATAAAATTGATATATTATACTCATAAAACATTAACCCAGAATAGCAGAAAATATTTGCTACTTCAAAGCAATCTTCATATTAATTTTCTGTCTTACTAAAATTACAGGACGTGCCCATATATATATAATCATGTTTACTGCCCAAAAAAAAAAATACAATGTTAAAGGCAATAAAACATGTCAGTAAAACTCAACTCAAACCAATTAAACAAAGTTCAATCCCACATTAAATCATAGTCCTATGAGATTAAATATACGTCCTTCTAAATTAACAAACTGCCAGCACATAAACCACTAACTGTCATCGCCAGAAGGACACCAACCCGCGCAACCACAGAGGAGAGAGAAAGGGTGGGCGGTAACACGGTGAATACCGCTCCACCATGATGGGTAAGAAGGAAGACCACGAGGTGATGGTGGCAGCCAACCTCAGACATCAAATAGCTAGCCCGCGTTACCGCGGTTAGGAAGACAGACGACCATGGTGTGGCGGTGGTTACCTCGCCACCGCGAGAAATTAGCAAAGAGACCACGGGACAATGGTAACGGATTCAAGGTGGTTAACAAACAAACTGAGCAAGGAGCGAAGATGGTCACCGCACCACCGCACATGGTCAGGAGGGTAACCACAGGACGACGGTGACAGTTTCCTGGTGGTTAACCGCATTGCTGCAGGCATCATGTGGTTAGAGCATGGTAACAAGGTAGACAGGGAGAACGGTAACCACCAAACCATAGACAAGAGAGAGAAGGGCCATGGTAGCATGGTAGATGCCGCTAAACCATGAGGAGGTAAGTTTGATGGCGCGGGGGTGTGGTAGGAGCAGGAGACAGGCACGGGAGTGGAGTAAAACTCCAACAGTCTTGTACTGGCAGCATTTTATTTGTGGATGGATTTTAAATCTTGATACATGAATTAATATGGTAGAGCATGGGCATTTATTATTTTAGTTCTCTCCTTCCCCCTCTCTCATCTTCACTTCTCTACTATATATTGTATGATTAAGGGTCCGACTTAGTTTTCTTTGCAAAGCCCTATCTTTTTCATAATTATAAACATTTAATTTGTTCTTAACTCTTATGTTGCTTGCTACAATGTTAAGTTTGATCATAGAAGTGCACTATTTTCTATGCTCCTTCGTGGTTTTTGGAGGAAATCCTCTATCTATCTTATTATTGACACTCAGGTATTCTTAGTTCATGTGTTTGGAAGCTTACTAACCTTTTGTAATTGGATAATTATGTAAATAATTTTTCTTCTTTTTATTGTTGTAAATGCATCCTTCTCATTTCCATCGATTATTCAAGTCCTTCCTCTCAATCTCTATGCATCTATAAATGGTTTATCTTTGGCACATAGATTTTTATTAAGTTTTATGTTTTATTTTTGTCTTCCCCTTTTTATCCTATTCAAAATTAGGTTAGTATTAGAATAGGAGAAGAAATCGACCTTTTAATCCATCCTACACTTTGAAGTCATTCACTTGTGAGAATTTTTATTGTTGACGCTCTCTATGTGACACATGTATTGAGCATGTCTACTACATTAATAGGTATTTGGTATAAATAGTTGTTGAGAAATAAGGTAAAACTTCTATAAGAATAACCTGATCTACAAGTGCATGGAAGTTTGAAATTTATTTCTAAAACAAAGATTGTCATAAGATCAAATTATATGATTACATAATCCATTAAAGAGATATAAATCAACAAACCATATTAACACAAAATTTATGTGGAGAATTCTTTCAAGAAAAAATCTCTATGATAAAGAAGATAAGTATGTACTAATATTCAAAATATAGATACATCCATAGACTAACACTCTCTTCACTATCTTATAGCACTTTCATGGCATCTATGTACCTATAAAACAGTCACTTAAAATCACTATCTCATGCTTATAACTCATAGAGAAATGGGAGACGAATACAACAAATATTTTTCCAAAATAATTACATCAAATGACAGTAAAAATGTAAAAACTCCCATACCAATATGAAAAGGCTCTTCCAAGAACACTTAATGTACTCCCAATGAGCCATGAATAACAAAATTAACCTCCATGTCAATAATAGAAAACATATTTGACTTGTAACTCCTCCATAATGATCCATATTCCTAGGTATGCATAAAAAATCATCATCCAACTCATATGAGACTCACCAACAATATTCAAGATATTCCACTATTCAATTCTCACACTCAAATTGAAAAAATTACTACAAATTGCTTTATAACTACCAATGTCAACTCTACCTCCGCCGTGAATGCATATAACAACTAATGTCAAGATTCTTAAAGAATCTAAATCAGAAAATTAATTTATAATTATATCCTAGACATAAAAAACAATTTACAAAAATGTTGAAGACACATGAATTATACAAAAAAATTGCAAGATAAATAACACTTTAATCGTGAACTTTCTCCAACTTAAAATTACACATTGTAAATACATCCATAGTTAAAATAAATACAATTACGTACAAGTATAAGACCCGTGAACTAAGGCAACTTATCCATGGGACTTTCGATTGGCGCGCCTAGTGAAGCATGAGCAATGGCTTTAAACCACCAAGATATCAGGCACCCGAATGTGCAGTTTCAGGAATATTTAGGACAGTTGCTTTGGAAATAGCCTGCGGAAGGCCGGCACTCGATCATAGCCTGGAAAGCCCACAAATGCGACTTGTGAATGGGTTTGGGAGTTGTATGGTGAAAGCAGATTGTTCGACGCAGCAGACAACAATTTACTAGGAGTATATGACAGGGCATAATTAGAACAGCTGATGGTGATAGGATTATGGTGCTCTCATCCGGATTCTCTTACAAGACCCAAAATAAGTCAAGTTCTTCAGCTCTTGAACTTTGAAGTGCCTATGCCTCGTCTACCCAGCACACTGCCTAGAGCCACATATTCTCCTCTCGAACAAGGCTTCTTTTCTCAGTCGTCAGATTTTGCTGCTCTTTTAGATTCGAGTTCTACCCATATTCCAAGATAAGGCAAGTGCTCCAGATCTTCAACTTGAAGTGCTTAGACTGGGTTATTTGTGCAAATGTCCGTAAGAAGTTGTATATCACCTACGTCAAGAGTTGCTAGTGGTACATTCCATAAACTCCAGAACTTGTCTTGTATTTCTCTCTTAATTATTACGCCGATAGGCGTACCACTGCAGTGGCATGTTGTCCGTGTCCAACAAAATGTTTTTCAAGGAACTGTTATCGGAAAACGGTTTTCCCGTGTACATCAACATTCCGAATGCATTTTTCCGTGTAAGAAACCTTTTACCATTATCTGTTATCTTTTACGTGTCGGTAAAAATTTGTGAGTGTAAGTTTTACATTGATCCGCGGAGGGGCGTGTCAGTGCCTGAGATTTGTGCTGGCAGAAATGCATGATTAGTTTGTGTAATATCGAACCTGCGGTAGATGTCAGAATGTTGCGTGCGGAGAATGTTTTCTCCTGGATTGACAACGTGTCTGGCCGCTTATTATTAGGTCAGCTGTGTCATGCTGTGTGCTGGCAGAAATTGGTGATTTCTACATGAGAAATTGGAGGCCTCCCATATTTCTGCTGATCACCGCTGAAGTTCACCAGCGCCAGACTGTTGTTTTCAGCAAGGAGGATCAGGGACAAAATTGCACGGTATGTAAAATGTTTTTGTTTCCCTGATAAAGTGTATAGAAATACAAATTTCACTTGAATTGTTTTTGCAAAATGTGATATTCCAGGTATCTTTGTTGATGTTACTGAATATAGTATATGACAAACACAGTGGAAATAGAAAATAAGAAACTGAAAACTTTCAGGAGACCATAAGACTTCACAAGTTTTTGTCATTTATTGTATAGCTAATACAACACAAAAATGATAACTACCTTAGGCTACTGTCATGAAGATTCACGTGCAATAGTTGAGAGCATTTCTTTGCGAACTATTGTTTTACATCTTAGTTTTGGCATGCAAACGGTGGTTGTATTTGTAAAATGCAGTTCAAATTTGTATTGGGGTCGTGGATTCATTGTCGCGTAGGAGTTGGGACTCTGAATGCTGCAACGTTGATTGTAATGTTAGGTCCTGAAAATGATGTGCCTCATTTCATGTTTGATGTTCCTGGGGGTCTTCAGAAATTCTTTCCCTGGAGCACATCGAGAAACTCGTTTGATTTGACTTTTCAATGCACAGAGTTTCAAATACCTGAAACCATGACTTTTTTAAAAAACTATAATATGATTGATGGTGATGGGTTCACCATTTTAAGCATGAGAAGTCATTATGTAAACTCCCGGTCTCGGTGTTAAACTATAGAATTGTGTTGATTTTGTAAGGTTGAGGCTCGGCAATAATAATTTCCATTACGTATTGGGAAACAGCCTGTATATTATCTTCTGAGTTTTAGTGAGCAATTTTGTATCATATATCTGTTCAAAATAACTTACAAATTACAATGTTGATTGTAAAAGAATGGTTGAATTTGATTATTGTTAGATATAATAGATATAAATTTTATTTTTCTGAGTAAATAAAAATACAATGTAAATCTGTAATCACAGTGAAATAAAAAATGAGGTTTTTCTTGAACGTAGAAATGAGTGCATATTCACTTGTTGTGGTAATGGTAATTTTATTTAATGTTGCTTTCATTTGAGAAATGACACCGATTAGCTTTAAAATTGATGGCATGTACAAAGTAAGGTAAAACAAAAAGTGCCAAAATATTTGTCACATTTTCACTTTTGATTTTATTCATCCTACATTTACTACCAATCAGATATGTTTCCTTTTACCTCTCGTGGAAAATATTTTACTTTTATATTTAATATGAGTGAATTTTCTTTAAGCAATCATTAAATTTTTTTTACACTGAATTAGTCTCATATTAATTGGATTATTTTCCTAATTTGCTATAAATTTATATGTTGTTTATAGGTGTAATATTTCTTTAGAAGGCTTCTTAGGCAATTAAACATATCTTTAGAGGTATGTATCATTTATGTTTCTTATATAAATACTATTCAAAATGTAGTGTTTCTTTATAAATTTCTTCAATTCAAAATATATTATAATTTATTCAATTCTAAACATAGAGTTTGTCTATGAAATTATTCAATTCAAAACATCGTGTATTTCTTATTGGTTATGAGTTATAAATTTCTCCAATTGAATATATATTATAATTTATTCAATTCAAAACATAGTGTATTTCTTTATGAATAAATTTACGAGAATTTATGGTATTGCTTATGAGTTATAACACAAAAAATCTTTGTAGAGTCAATTTAATTATATCTTTTTTTATAGTTAATTCAGTTTAAAACATAGTGTTTCTTTGTGAACTAATTAATGATATGACATATGAATGATAGTAGAAATCAAACAATCAAAAAAATATACATTTTACTTGTTTAACTACTCACAACTATGCCTATACCATGCTTATGTAGGGATGGAGTCTGGAAACAATACGTCCCATAGTGAGACTATGAAAGGAAATGAAGCTCTTTCAAGAGTCATTCCTATTGCAACCTTAAACCATTACCAAAGCCGATGGGCGATAAAGGGTCGAGTGATTATGAAACAACAACTTCACCATTTTAACAACAAAAATGACAGCGGAAAAGTCTTCATCTTTTATTTGCTTGACCATAATGGTAGTGAAATAAGAGTCATATGTTTCAATACAATTGTTGAACAATTTTATAATTGCATTGAGAATGGACTTGAGTCTTTACAATCTCCAATGGGACGTTAAAACCTACAAACAAAAAATTCAACACCCTACAAAATGAATGGGAAATTTTGTTACAAAGTAGTTCCATTGTTCAGTTATGTGCAAAGGAGGACACGTTAATACCTAAGCATAGTCTGAACTTTACACCAATAAGTGAACTCAAGGACATGCAAAACAATTCAATTGTTGATGTCATTGGTGTTGTCCTACCAATCAATCCATGTAGTGCAATATTAAAAAAGAATGGAGCTCAGGTTCAAAAACAAACTCTCCAACTTAAGGACATCTCAGCTTGCAAAATTGACTTCACAATGTGGGGTGATTTTTGCAATAACGAAGGTGAACAACTTGAAAAATTGTGCCACTCAGAAACTTTACCAATTCTTGCTATCAAGGCTACAAGAGTCAGTGATTACGGTGGAAAATATTTAGGAACAATAAGTACTAGCCAAATTTTGGTAAATCCAAGTCTCCCAAAGTTAGAAGAGTTGTTATGTTGGTTAAATATAGAAAGGGAAAATTCCACAACCCACTCCATGACAAAGGAATTTCCCTTCAGTAGGCAACCTTTAATGCCAAAAACTATAGAACAAATTAAAGATAGGCAATTGTTCACATGCACTACAAATATATGGGTTTCGCTAAAAGCTACAGTATGTTTTATCAAACATGAGAGCTTCTATTACAATGCTTGCCCCATTGATATTGAAGGGAAAAAATGCAAAAGAAAGGTGCAGAAAAATGACAATGACAATTGGTATTGCCAAAAATGTGATAAGAGCTTCCCTGATTGTGACTATAGATATCTACTACAATGCCAGGTGCAAGACCACACGGGTTCAAATTGGGCTATTGCTTTTGACAAATCAGCAAAAGAAATGATGGGTGTAACAACAAAAAAGTTATATACATTGAAACATGAAGATCAAGATGATTCAAATTTTGCAGACATTATACGTAAAGTCATTTCAAGGAAGTTCATATTTACTGTTCAAGTTGCAATGGACAGTTCCAACAATGTAGAGAGGATCAAGTGTACAATTGTAAAGACCAAACAGTTTGACTATTCAGCTGAAAGCAAGGTTCTTCTTGAGTCAATTGGTTCAGATTAAAAATGTCATTCTCCAAGTTCTACAACCATCTGAATATTATGCATGTACACAATTTAGCAACAAGTCCGATAACAATCCCAGATGATTCTGTAGGCTCAAATACCTATAATGAAACACCCATCAACAAATTAATCAATTCAATATAAAATCATTTTGAGAAGATTATCAATGCCATAGAAGAAGCCACGTACTAGACTATTGCTGTAGAAGAAGAAGAAATATGATAAATTGAAGAAATTGCACGAAGATTCCACCCGACATGTTGTAAAGTTGCAGGATTCTCTTCTTTCTTAAAAGAGCTATACTATGATGAGCAATATGAGCAAGGGTCATCCCATGTGATTATTGAAAAATTTAAGCTATTTCTCAATCATAACTAATGTACATCCACCAATGTAATGTATAGTGTTTTTGTACATGTGAATAATCAATATGTGTATACTCTACAACACAGTAATGTATTCCCAATGATCCTTCATTGAGATTGCCCACTTTGTATATAAATGTTGAGATATATAAGTATATAATTATACAGTTTTCAAAAGAATATAGTGTACCATCTTTCCCTACCTACAAATCTATATATGTTACTACATAATTGTAGATTCTTTGTACATGTGAATAATTGATATCTGCATACTCTACTTTTTATATGAATGTTGAGATATATATGTATATGATTGTACAATTTTGGGAAACATACAGTGTACCATGTTCGTAACACAGTTATTAGATACATATCTTTTGCGTTTGTCTACAAATCCTTTTATGTAACACAATTGTAGAATCTTATTGGCCTACAGTGATATTTAACTCACACTATTCCCATACATATGAAATCTACAGGACCAAGTTTGATTTGAAGATATGGGTTGTCTAAAGAAACAATTTGAATCTAAGGAACAAAGGAAGCAATCTCAAAAATAATACCAAACATAATATAAAAAAAAAAAAGGAAAAAAATGATAGATATAGAGAGGGATGAACAAAGGAAAAAAAGGAATGAAGCAGATAGGAAAAGATATGCTAGAAAAAAGTTACAATCAACTACACAACAGTTTCAAGTAGAAAACATAATACAAGCAGATACAAATAGGCATACATTTGAACAAGTAAATACTTCTAATGCCTCGATAATAGAAAATCCAAATGGGTTGCTTACAACTGAATTTAAATGTATTATAATGCATTTTTGCAACAATTTAGATGCATATAAGTCCCCTTCAACTTGTAATACTTGCAAAGAATCTTACATAGGAATTAAAATATCCCAACCTACATAGGGCCCTATTTGCAGTAGGTGCAAATAAGAAAGAGGTATAAATAGGTTTTCAAATGCAAACAATATGGACCCAGGGCAACAACCAATTGAATTATCAAAACTGACACAATTAGAAGAAATGTTAATAGCTCGTGTATGTCCTATATTGCAAGTTACACATGCAAGAGGTGGAAAATATAAATATAGAGGACATTCTATTAGCTTTCCACAACATATCAAATACATAGCAAAAAAATTACCCCATTGTATTACAAAACTACTAATCATAATAGTTTGAAGGAAAGATCATTGCGGCACAAATTACCACTTCACAGTGAACAAAGATTGTGTCTACAAAGCATTGTAATACAAAATAAACCATGAAAAATATTACTTTGACGTATCAATCAATCCACATGCTCTTGATAGTTTATCTTCAAATTGTAGTGAAAATGTCTTTGACCAACTACAAACAGTACATATACAATTAGATGTAGATTCAAGTGAAACTTTGATCCTTGGGAAACTAATGGATACGGATAAAGATGACATCATTGACCACACTACATCAATGGCTACTCAAATGCTCAATGTACAAATAGAAATGGAGTTAATTAATGCATGGATTAATAACCCAAATGCAAACCAAATAGCATTTATTGATTAGCCAACAATCGGTGAAACTCCAATAAATGAATATGTAACATCAGGATTGCTTGATATGGCATTTCCAAGCTTATTTCCTAATGGCAGATGTGATTGGGTAGAGCCACAACCCAAACAAATACATCTACATGAATATGTAAAGCATCTATTTCGATATAAAGACAATCGCTTTGCAAAACATCCACGTTTTCGATACTATATGGCAAATATGATAATGCGATATCATGCACAAACATCAGCTGCAATATTTGTCAAAAATAACATCCATGACATTCCAATCACTATACATGAGCTACATGAACATATGAATAGTATGCCAGAATCACATCTTTCCGATACGCTAATGCCATATGGAAATACCTTGAGACGAACAAGATCATATTGCACAAGATGTGATGCAGAATTGATAGACATGCTACATCAAATTGGTACACCTACAATATTCTTCACACTAAGTGCAGTTGACCTCTATTGGTCAGATTTACATGCACTAATGCCAGGGACAACTCCAATAGATCCACAACATGCACACATTTGGCGAAAACAAAATATAATTGACTATCCTCATATTGTAGCACAATACATGCACTTATGCCACTGTCAATTCAGAAAAGAAATCCTCCAAAAATCAATTAATGTTAAAGATTATTTGTGTAGATACGAGTGGCAACATAGAGGTTCAGCGCATATACATGGGTTCCTGTGGTTACATGAAGCACCAAACATGGATACTATTAACTGGCTCAATAGTGAACAAAGAGATGCAGCTGAGAGATATTTCAACAAAATTGTTCATGCATGGATTCCATCACTTGCTACAACCAGGCAAAATTCATAGGTATGATACCAATAAAGACAAAAAAATAAATTTGATACATCTTCTATTTCTATCTAATACAACAAATCTAACAATTGAGCATCCTACAATAGGAATTCCAACATATTGCTATACACCCATGTCTCAAAAATACAAGGCAACTTGCAGAAGCTGATCTAGAAATGGACTACGAGGAGATAGCAAACACTATACAAAGACATACAATTTGTAAAAAAGGTACATGCCTACAAAACAAAAATGGCAAAATGGTATGCAAGTAAGGCATGTTATTTCTAAGGATGCATTTGACTAATTCACCAAATGAATATAATCAAATGCTAACAATATGCCTTACAGGTACAATACTCCATGGCCACTAAATTTACAAGGTCCAAAATTATACCAAATTTTAGAAACTGGAGAAAAAAAAATTGAACCTATGAGGAATGATGACAGGCTTAACTCACACAATCGCCATATCTTGCAACTATGGAGAGCAAATATTGATTGGTAACCAGTTCTTTCAAAACTTCTTGTGGTTAAATACATTGCCAAGTATGCAGCAAAAGCATAGAGAAGCTCATAAACATACTAACAAATGTTGGTGTGTCTTGCAAGTGTTCAAAATTGAGATGACCTTGCAACAAAGGCATACAAAAAGCTCATAACAGAAACAATAGTAGAAAGAGATATTGGAGCACAAGAAACAAGCCATATGTTATTAGAACTTCCATTAGTGGAAAGTAGTAGAAGATTCATAACTCTAAATGTATGAATCGAAGTTTTCAAATGTGTGCTATTACACCAAGACAATAATGATGAAGAGCAAGCATTGTCTTACATCGATGCATACAAAATTAGGCCCCCACACATGGAGCACATATCACTAATTCATTCAGCGAAATCATGGATATATAATATGAAGTGTAAGAGTGAAAACAAATGGAAGCCAAGAAAAACACCAGCTATTGTATGAGTCATTCTCAGATTTATATTGATTCCTTCGAGGGAATCAAACAAGTGGTTCAATTTTTGCCTCTCAGAATTGTTGCTTTACAAACCATTCCATAACATTACTACAGATATTGGTCATAATAACGAATCGATACTATCAAATTGGGAAAACCACATCTACAATCAATGGCATGTTGAGCGCAAAACAACCACAAAAACTATTGAAAATAATAGTCTCTAAATCAGAACACAGTGACATTTTTCAACATAGCACTATAGAGCATGAATGGGAAATCATATCAAGACTACAACATGGTCGGGTAATCCACATTTCAGAGATAGATATGTTAGGAAGACAAGATTTAGACAAGCAAACAAATTGGTCTACCAACTTCAAAGGCAAACAGTATACAAATGCAGCTATCAATTTTATTGGCACCATAAAGAGTCCTGACTCTATAATTGACCAGAATCTAGGAAATCCTACCAGCTATGAGACTCTCAGCAACCAACAACACAAGGCAGTTAATATTATTCTCTCCCACTACAATGCAAGTCCAAATAACTCTCCACTATTTCTAATTATTCAAGGAACAACAGGAATAGGAAAGTCATATGTTATAGGTGCAATAAAAGAAACACTTCAAAAATCTTCAATGCTAAATCAATCTCCCCCTCTACTACTTGCATTCAATATTGGAGCATCAACTATTCATTCAAAATTGAGAATTCTGATAAGAGACTTCAAAGAACTTGAAGGCACAAGATTAACACATTTTCAACAAGAATTAACACATATCAAATATATATTGATCGATGAAATGAGATTTTTGGGCGAAAAATTACTTGAAAAAATAGATTGTCGACTCCACCAAGCCTTTCCACAAAAGTCAAATCAAAACTTTGCAGGTGACTCTCTCACCCTAAATGTAAACCCCATACATCATTCCCTTTTAGTAGATAATTTTTACACATACTAACAAATAATTTTCAACATAATATTTATCAATTCTCTCCAAGAATATTATTGATCTTGATTGGCAACATTGGACAGTTACCACCAGTTAATGACAAATCAGCATATAGTAGTAAAGGCCGAGCTAAACTACTCTGGGAAGAATTTACAAATGTCATAACTTTGGATCACATTTTCAGACAAGATGGACTAAATGATGATCAAGAGAGATTTCACCAATTGCTAGCCAATATTAGAGATGCAAACCCTACAATAGATGATTGGGAACATCTAATGACAAGATGCAATACAAGGCTTGATGCAGCAATAATTGCAGATTTTGAGGATAATTTACACTCTTTTTCAACAAATGAAAATGTTCATATCCACAACAAGAAAAAATTGCACTCATTAGCACAACCAGTTGCACGTACTAGTCCCACAAAAGATAGTCTAGATGACGAACAAAATATCAAATTATTATTAAGTAAAAATGCAAGAGTTATGTTGACAAAAAACTTATGCATACAAGCATGACTGGTAAATGGAGCTCTTGGATTCATTCAACAGATTGTATATAAACCAGGAATGATGCCACCACAAGCACCAACATATGTATTGGTGAAATTTGACAGTTACCTTGGAATACCTTTTGAAAATGAACACCCATCTACAGTACCAATCACACCAATACAACAAGGAAGCTCGATCCAAATACCATTGAGATTAGCTTGGGTGCTAACAATTCACAAAGCACAAGGTTTAACTCATCAAAAATCAACACTGTTGAAGCATCTGAAACGAGGTGAACTCAGATCCAAGTTGTGCGGGTTTTGAAGCGTTTTTGGTACTTGTAAGTATTAAGCTTCTGAAGCCTTCTAATATTTGTTGTCCTAGATTTTTATTGGGTAGTTTTCTTTCCGGCTAAAGTTTGTATTGAAAAGAAAGTTTCTATCATATATCATACTTAGTAATTGTTTTAATCGGTAGTTTTCTCTCTATCTAAATTTTTGAATTCTAATAGAAATGCAGTTAGTTGCAAATTTCGATCTGTGGTGGTAGTTTGCAGACTTTGGATTTCAGTTGCACACTTGAATCTTTGGCTGTAAAATGGGACTAGATTGGAACTTGATTTAATTATTTTTAGTGAAATGTTTGTAAATCTTATATTAAAATTGATGTGCCTTTAGTTGCAGACTTGGGTGGGGGAGAATTATAGTCAGCTTGGAGCACTCGATCCAATTCACCATTTCGTTTGTTAGCTTCTGGAGCAGTCTTAAGAGTGCCAAGTGTATAGAGCAATTTTCTATAATTGTTTTCAGGGGCAACTTTTGTTTTTCATATGTAAGTCTATTGAAATCCAATTGTTTAGAATTGCAAACTTGGATTTGTAGTTGTAGATTGCAATTTATTATATTTATAATACTTTTTTTTTAATAGAAAATTTGAACTCAGATCAAAGCATATAATTACTGAGTCGGATAAAATTTGTATTCTGATCAAATTGCAGTTAGTTGCAGACGTAGATTTCTGGCTGTAGATTGCAATTCATTATTATGATCTTAATGAATAGATTGTTTTCCCGATGTAAACTTTGTATTAAAATAAAAATCCTGTTAATTGCAGGCTTGTCTTAATTTTTAAAATAGAAATTTTTTTAAAAATAAAATTTAATTTAAATCATTTAATTTTTCTTGTTGTGAAGTCTAATCTAATTGTGAAGCTGTAATCATTTTGCTGAGGACCACTTTTCTTGGGCAGTTTAGGTGTTGCAATATATCATTTTTCACCGAGATGTGTACAAGACGTTATACTGAGCTGCAACTTTATGGTGAACCAGATATGCTATTAAAATGGCTTCCCATATACCTTTCTTTTATGACAAACCAAAACGAGTTTCTTCTTCTTACCTGAAAATGAAATATATGTTCCTCTATGAATATTAAGTAAACATAATATGTATATTGTTTAAACTATCAAATTAATCTATCACTTTGTTTTTTATCCTTCACACCAGAAGTATAGCCAAAAAATCTAAAACAAATTACCAAAAAGCTAAACGACAATACAAATTTATCAAAACCAATACCTATCGGCGTAATATAGATATATTATGCAATAAAATAACTAAACTAGTAGGTTTCTACTATTCGCAGTCAATTAGGCCAGTTTCCCAGTTCTTAGTATACTCCTATCTTCATTTCAAACGCATGGAAATTAGCGTTTTTAAGCATGTTATAATGTGTTATGGTTTTAGGTGACAGTCTTCCAGTATGGTTTCTGTATGCACTTTATATGTTTTTCCTTAGGCACAAAAGTTATAAAATTTTGTTTTTAGAAGGCTCACGTTTAATCTTTGGTATGGATTTTAGTTTAAAGTATTCGGTTCTGAAATTTTTAACCTTTATTTTATAGGAAACAGTTAATGATCTAAATAGTTTTATTGGTCTTCATGGTATGCATTGGTCCTGTAATTCTTATCATTTATAATATAATTCTGACTGGATTTTTAACATCTTCAGCAGAGAAGAGGTTAAACAATTGGTAATTTGTAATTTCAATTTTAAACACATTTTCAAAAATTAAAAATATTTTTATCTCTTAGCTAACAAAAATGTCGTCAATTTGAATTTTGAAAGTGTATCTTTGCATAGTACTGTTTTTCTCTTCTTTTTATTTTGTCAACAATATTGTCCACTGGTAAGAGATGGAGGGGTCATCAGTTTCAAATCTCTGGAGAGTAGCTTTTTACAGCATTATGTGTTTCCTTTTTCGTTTATTTCGTCAATGTGAGGTTAGCCATAATTGTTAGTGACTTCTCATCTATTTGATACGATTCGTCTTATTTTCACCATGGCATCAGCATTCTCAAGGGCTGTAGGCAAATTACACAGAAGCCACCCAATTGCATTCTCGTTGTCTAAGTCGAACATGAAAATTAAAGTATGAAGTAATGTCATGTTTATGTTAAAAGACAGATCTCACAGAAGAGTTCCATGAGTGCCTTGACAAATGCAATTATATCTTCATTAATGAAACAATCAAATCTTAATAGTGTTAGATTATCCAATGGTTTGACCCTTTTATCATGTTGCCCATCTATCAATGGAGTTAGCTGTAAGTGCAGCTCCCATGTTAGTAGTCTGTGAAGGAGAGAAAGCAGGACCAGCAGACTTACAAGCCTATTTTCTAGTTATAATTAAATTACCGCGGAGTTTTTTTCTTTAAATGTTTGTATGGGTTTCAACTATGCTTTCTATATGGAGGGTTTGGTGAATATGTCTATCATGGCCCATGGCACTCCGCACAATCTAATCCCACAGATCGATGGCACAGTATCTGACGTGTCCTTTTGGCTCTAATCTGCATCGTTCACCTTTATAATGGAATGGTCTGTCGGAGCTTTCGAGGGGAAAAAAGCATGGTTAGTAGAAAAATCCACTATTGGTCAAATCCGTATGTGGTAGGCCGTCTTCAATGTTTTCCTTGGATTATGCAGTGCATATATCAACATCTTGCTTTCACAGTCAACAGTGACAGCATGAAAGATCTCAGAGAGACTACATGAAGATATAAGGGATGTTAACTAACATAGATAGCAACTTCCTGTTTTTTGATAACTATTGTTCTGTTGTTTATTTGCTTCATTGTAAGCTAACAAAGGAAACCTCACACTACTCTTTCCTTTTATTCCCCTGCTTTTCATTCTTGCTTTATTCCTACGGGTGGCTTTAAAACTTTGTATATTCTGCATTTTTAAAGTTTGCATTCATTTTTTCTTTAAAATTTTCTCTTCTGCAAGTAAGCTCTTTTTTTTTCTAGCTAGATCAACTGTGGTTTGCGAGTTTATTAAAATTTTACATGGTATGAGAGCACATGGAACTATAAAGGAGCATAAATAATCTTTTTGTAGGTACTAAAGCTTAGAGCTATTAGAAAGAATGAAATTCCTAATCTCTATTATTCTCATATCATATAACTATTTTTAGAGCTATTAGAAAGAATGGAATTCTTGACCTTTGTTATTCTCACACCATATAACTATTTCAAATGGAAGCCAAAGATTCTGCTTAGCTCAGAAGTAGAGGCTTGTATCGGATAGTCATGGCAACAAAGATTGAACCAAATTCTATAGTTGAAAAATTCAAATATTTCAACCATATGGACGAAGCCTTTAGTCTCCTATGCTTATCCATGTCTCCAGAATTGTTGTTTCATTTTGAAGCATGCAATCCTCCAAATGAGATTTGGACTATGCTAGAGACTCTTTTTGGGAAGTAAGATGAGATGCAAGGTCACATCCTTGAAAATGAGCTTAACTCATTAGATCCGGGCAAATTTGAGAATATTCAAGACTTTTTCACAAAGTTCAAGGCCTTATTACTCTACCTAAAAGGATGTGAAATTGATAAATCCAACAAGAAAGAAAATTAACTCTTGCTAGTTTTTCTAATTTGGGTCCAAAGCATGTTGTATTTGTCTCCACTTTCCACACTGTCAGGCTTACAACATGAGCAACTTGGAAGATGCCTACACTCAATGCTTTTATTGAGTCCTTGATACATGAGCAAGATAAGCTCATAAAAATGGGTACATTAAAAAATTCCAAAGCTCATGCCCTTGTTGTGCATGAAAGTAGGAAGAATAGTTTGAAACTCAATCAACAATGCAAAGGAAAAGGGAAGAAGGAACCATATCCAAGAAAGGGTGGAAATCTCAATCCTTTGGATGAATCTTCCAGCTCGAAGGAAAAGGAGGACAAAAAAGGGAAATCAAAGTGCAATTGTTGCAACCATGGTTACCATTTGGAATCATCATGCATGAGGAGTACCATTGAGTTCATGATGCAAACACTTCAACAAAATAACCTTGATAACTTATTCTAGAAAGTGCCATTAAGAAGCAGGAAGAAAAGGCACCAAAAACTAGAGGTTATGCACATGCATTAATTGCTATTCGTTCTTATCCAAATGCATGGATCATAGACTTTATAACTTAACACCACATGGCAGCCATAAAATATGTTACCTCATCTTTAAAACCATATGATGGTCCGCGTGTTCTCGTGGAAGATGACTCTCCAGTAGAGGCAACTAGAAAGGGGGTAGAGCTTGGAATTGGAAGTTTTGAGAATGTCCTACACATTCCAAAGCTTTGTGTCAATCTTCTCTTTGTTTATCAAATGACACATACTGGCACTGAAAGGTAGTTAAATTCACCCCAGAAGTGGTAAGCATATTTGACATGCAAGACAACAACAAAATTGTTGTTGGTAAGGCAAATCATCAGTCTCATTTGTACACTTTTTCTGACTTTGTTGCTAAATCAAATTTCACTTTACTTCTAACACATGCAAATGATGAAAGTAGAATTTGGCATGAAAGATTTGGTCATTTAAACTTTAGATACATGCAACAAATTAACAAATAGGATATGGTGAAAGGCTTGCCTACCATAGAATTTCTCAATGGAATATGAGAAGGTTGTGCTCTTGGAAAGCATCCACAAGAAACTTTTCAAAAGGGGCAAGCATGGAGAGCCTCTTATCCTTTAGATCTTTTTCATAGTGATCTTATGGGGCCATTTCCATAACCTTCCATGAGCCAAGAGAAATATGTGCTAACATTCATTGATGATTGCACATGATACACATGGGTGTATTTTCTCAAATTCAAGTCTAAAGTGTTTGAGCATCTCAAGATTTTTAAAGCTCATGCAGAGAAGCATTCTAGGAAAATAATCAAGATCCTTTGCATAGATAACGGGGGGGATTATGTCAACAACGATGCCCAACATCTTTATGATGAAGTAAGAATATAGTTGTAGAACATAGTTCCTTACACTTTGTAGCAGAATGGGGTAGCTGAGAGGAAGAATCAATCTTTGAAAGAGATGACTAGTTGCATGTTGCATGCAAGGTCAAATCTGTCCAAATTGTGAGTTGAAGCAATCAATTGTGCCTCATACATACAAATCAGATCTCCTCACAAATTGGTCATAAGAAAAACACCTTTTGAATCATGGAATGGCATACAATCTGAATTCACACATTTCCACATTTTTGGATCATGTGCATGGGCTCACATTCTTACAGACAAGAGGAAGGTTTTAGAGCCAGGGAAAAGTACAAACTTGTGTCAAACTTTCAGCCAAATTATTAGCACAACTGAAATTAATTATTTCTAACTAAAAATCATTTTTTGTCAAACATGTGATCTAGTAAGATTCAATATAGCTAAGTTAGATATTTCCACAACTTTTCCAACTAAAATTGTTGGCTAAATGTATACCTAGCACCACTTTGAGGCCAATTTACCCAAAAACTAAAATTATCTGAAAAACTTTATTTTTCAATAAATCCTACTCATGTTAACAACATTTTTTTAAATATAAAATTTCATTTTGTAGATTCATAAATGTAGTTTTTAACTATATATATTTTAATAAATTTCAATTATTATTTATATTATATTTTTAATTTTTACTAAAAGATGGTTATCAACATAAAATATTAGGTTGATTACCATGCCAAGGAAAAATACTAAAACTTATTAAAAAATTTGAAAAAAATATGATGCACTAAATAAAAGATGAATATTTAATATGAAATTTGATGTCGAATGGAAACAAGTGTGTTTTAATACATGAAAATTTTAATACTTATTTAAAAATATATATTTATCAAAGTTGGAAAAAAATATATCCATGCACTAAAGTTTCAACTTATAAATATACAAAAAAAATTGAAAGAAATTTTTTTTTACTATAAAAAGATTGGCATCTGACGCAAGAGGGTCCTCCTCTCTAACAATCCAACATTCACCAAAAACTAAACACTAGTAAGAATCTGCCTCAGATCAACAAGACTATGAACAAAAAATTCAACAAACTTTAGTTTTATTAATTCAATTATAAAAATACAAGTAATCACCCTTTCACTGGCCTCATTCTTTTGGGACTTCCAATCTACTCCTCCTTGGTTTTGAAACAACTTTCCCAAATTTACCTTTCACTCAGATACTCTCTAGTTTACCCAACAGGATTCACACACATCACCCCTCACCCATCCTAAGAATGAGTTATAGCTAACCATGACCTCCCCTCTAAAATTTCCTCTACAATATTTTTACTATCCTCAATGATGGTTTTATACTCTCTATGTAGCATACCACTACTCTCAACTCCTTCCTTATAAGCCAATTTGCAACCCCTTACAACACAGTGTTATATGTATAAAATTTATCTTCATGGTTGTTTCTCTTCTTTATCATTTCATGGTTCTTTTCTTATTAGGTTCTTATTCTTTATATCTGGTTCCTTGCTTTATTATCTTGTTTCTTGGTTTTTTCTCATTTTTTTCATTTTTAGTTACTTCCTTGGAAATTATTTTATTTTGTCCCCTCCTTTATCTTTCTCCTTGATTTTTTGGATTGTGTGTCTCTCATGCTCCCCAACCTCCCCCCTCTTCTCTTTCCTCACCTTTTTATATCCAAGTCTGCTTACTCTTTTTCACTTCTCTCTCTATCTGCCAGACATCCTAATGATGGATCATGGAGTATGATCCGAAACGTTGATCTAAAAATTTACACACAATTTTTCCAAAAAATTTACATACTAAATCATGGACTGTGGAAACAACAGAATGTTATTAATTTATCTTCATGTTCATACCACACTCCTACTCTCCCCCTTTGGTTTGTGGATTGAAACTTCCATATTTTTTTAATGTAGAAGCCTCTCTTCCTTATGGCATTTCCTACTTATCTCTCTATGCCCCTCTTCTTAGAGGCCTCTTTATGGTGGTTAATGCATATTTTGTTTGGTCTACCAAGATATTAACTCCTACACCTTTCTCTTTTCTATTATTTATCAATCGGTTTGCAACCCATTCTAATTCTTCATGCAACCTCAGTCTTCCAACACCATCAATCTCTTCTCAGCCCACATAGCCTATCATGAAAATCTATAATTTTCCCTTTATGTGGCTCTTAAATTCATCCTCGTGCCACCATTTTCTCATGTCGACATGACTTTACAATTCCTTCTTCTTAATTTACATATAGTGTCTCTTTGAGTTCATATCCCATCACATTAGGAATTCTCTTTGGTTCATGCTTTTGCACTGCCTCATGAACTTCCTTTTAGCTTCCCACAAGCTTACAAACTCCCTTCAAATTAGTTATCCAAAATCCTTAATTGATTTCCAATTGTTTTGGATGCTTACATTTAAAAGGCTTTCATAGTCCTCTTTTTTTTAACGCAACCCATTCAATATCTCATGCTTGGAATCCCTTCTATGCTATGCAACTTCTGAAAAACTCCTCCATGTCTTTTTTCTATAGTACCTTTCCTCCTTCCACTACGACTTTTGAATGATCATAAAGCCAAGTTAATTTTTAACATTTATGATTTTTAACAAAAATCATTTTGAGGATTAAAAACTTGGACCATTCATATCACAATAACCAATTTAATCAAATTGGATTTTTATTTATAGAAATAAGACTTTCAAAGATTTCATTTTTTCATATTTTCTTATATATTGTTTGAATATAAGTAATGGGTAAGATCTCTAACACTTCATTGTGAATTTAGTCGGGAGCTTGACTATGCCAATCACACCCATTGTCATGAAATGGCAAAAATAACCAAACCAAAAATGAAGAAAACAAATCAGAAATATTTTGGTCAATGTGGATCATGTGTGTGCCTCGGTGCTCCTACATCAGACGTGCTAGGTAGAAAGATTGTGATCATAGGCTCATAATAGTAGAGTTGAGTAGTTGCACTACTCTTCTAGGTTGTCATCTAACTATAGCAAAATCCTTCACTGTCCAAAGTGTTCCAATTCAATCTTTCTTCCACTTCTTCCAGCACTTCTTTGGAACACATACCACCTCCCTCTAGTAACACAACATCTTCCCATTTTTCCCCCTCATGGAATCATGTCCATCATAGCCCAACCTCCTCTACCAAACACTTTCCACATTCCTCTCCTTTTCTGTGGGTTCAAACCCACCTCTAAACATCTACCTCCACCAAAATCCCACAAAATCCTCAACCATATCTACACACAACTAAAAAACATCTACTACATGCTCTTGTCCTTTATCCATATCACCTTGTACTACCAAATCTAAGAAATAAATAACATCACATTTTTTTTACCTCATTTGCATTCGTGAGTGCAACATTAGATTTCACTGTGACATCTTCCATCTCCTCATCGACTATAACTTCTCATTCTTATCTCTTTCCTGCACCAATAAATTTCATCACCCATTCTTCCTCAATCACCAACAGTTGCACAAACAAATCTGATTCACCTTCACCATTTTCTACGAACTCTTTTCTACTTGCTTCATTCTTTTCTTCCTTTTACTCCATACCTTCCTCTTGACATGTCTCTATTGCACCATTTTCATCTGCATCGGTAGGGGATACATATTCCTCTTTCCATCTCAGGCTATAATACTCTTCTTCATTGTCTTCTTTCTTCATCTCACTCTTCTTCACCACTTTTCTCTCTCTCTCCAATTCTCTTTTCAACTTTTCCTCAAACTATCTTTTCCATCGCTTTACACATTTCATCCTCCACATTCTCCAAATACTAATCCCAAAATCGTATCCGTACAAGCCTCCTGATGACCCAATCCATCTTTCCTATTGCAATCACTCTCACTCTTGAAAACACATTTCGTCGTAGCTTTAAGCTCTCCATTTCTTAGTACTCCTCTACCCACAACAATCCTCTCAAGCTTCTTCTTTTCAACTGCTTCACACATTTCACTAAGTGAAAATTTCCTCCCAATCGATGATCAGTTCACTAAACACCCACAAGTCCTGGTGGATCCTCTCCACGTTCAGGACTACCCACTCTAATACCAATTGATGTAAAAGGATCCCCCCCTCTAACAATCCAACATTCACCAAACACTAAACACTGACAAGACTCTGCCTCAAATCAACAAGACCATGAACAACAACTGCAAAAAACTTTAGTTTTATTGATTCAATTGCAAAAATACAATTAATTGGCCTTTCACTAGCCTCATTCTTTTGGGACTTCCAATTTGCACCTCCTCGGTTTTGAAACAAATTTTTCAACTTTACCTTTCACTCAGACACTCGCCATGCACATCACCCATCCTAAGAATGAGTTGTAGCTAGCCACAATCTCCCCTCTAAACTTTCCTCTGCAATATTTTTACTATCCTTAGTGATGGTTTTCTACTCTCTATATAGCACACCAATACTCTCAACTCCTTGCTTATAAGAGAATTCGTAGCCCCTAACATCATAGTGATATTTGTATAAAAATTATCTTGTTGTCCATACCGCGTGACCCTCCTATTTCTCTCTTTGGTTTGTAAATAGCAACTTCCAAATTCTTTTTCTAACATAGCAACCTCTCTTCCTTATGGCATTTCCTACTTATCTCTCTATGCCCTATTAAATACCCAAGATACTGAGAGGAGGGGTGAATTATTATCTTCTTAAAATTATTGAATGTAAACACCATCCAATTACTCCAATGCATATAACAATAAAAGTGAGCAAGAGCATTAATAGAACATAAAAACACACAACACAAGAACACTAGGATTTTTACGTGGAAAACCCAAAATAGGAAAAACCACAGTGAGGATTAGCTCACAATATAGTATAACTGGTTATAAGATATTACAAATGTTGAATCACTGCGAGGACTCACTATCCAAAATGGGAGGCTCACTACCTACAAAGATACAATAACAAAATAGCTTACAGCTAGAATATGAACTGATAAATTTACACCTAACAAGTGTTGATTCAGTTCCTTTGATGCTCAATAAACTCACATACCAATAGACATATATTCACCTTTATTTTTATTCGCATTCATTCCATCATTTTAATCTCAAAACCATCCAATATATATATCTAATTTATCCGCAAGCATCAATTAGGTCGACCTAATTAGATGCATCCCTTAATCACCAAAAAGATAACTATCGGCTTCAAGCATGTACAAAATATTTCCAAAAACAATTCAAGTGTGTAGCACACTACAACATGTCAGCATGGACCAAAGATGGGTTACACGTACATCCATAATAGAAAAATGATCCATTACAACATCAACTATACATTAGGTCGGCCAAATATAGACCTAATAGAAAAATGTAACAATAGAGTAATGCCAACTCGTTGTACGAGCACCTGAGCACATGAGATTTTGAACTTACAAGCTTCTAACATCCAAAAACCATTTCCAAAAACCACAAGCAACGATAATCATCAGTGAGGATTGTGGACCAAAATATCATCCAAGATAATACCTGCATAACGGTTCAGAATATTGGATCAACCTTGAACTTAAACTTGTAGTTGCAACTCATATAACATGGTGACATCAATAATAACACAAAAGTTGCATAATGATATGTTCTTCGTTCTTCCAACAGAACCCTCTTCTTAGTGGCCTCTTTTTGGTGTTTAATGCGTATTTTGTTTGGTTTGCCAAGACATTAATTCCCGCACCTTCCTTTTTTTATTCTTTATCAATCGATTTGAAACTCATTCTAGTTCTTCACACACCCTCAATATTCTAGTGCTATCAATCTCTTCTCAACCCACATAACCCGTCATGAAAATTCACAATTTTCCCTTTATGTGCCTCTTAATTTCCTCCCACCATTTTTCCATGTTGACGTGGCTTTTCAATTCCTTCTTCTTAATTTTCATATAGTGTCTCTTCAAGTTCACATCCCCTCACATTGATAATTCTCTTTGGTTCATGCTTTTGCATTGCCTCATGAACTTCCTTTCATTTTCCCACAAGCTTACAAATTGCCTTCAAATTAGTCGCCCAAAATCCTTAATCAACTTCCAATTGTTATGGATGGTTACATTTAAAACGCTTTCATAGTCCTCTCTTTTTTTAACACAATCCATTCAATATCTTGTGGTTGGAATCTATCTACACAAACTTGGACTCCCTTCTATGCTACACAACTTCTAAAAACCTCCTCCTTAATGTCTTTTTCTACATTTCCTTTCCTCCTTCCACTACGAATTTTGAATGATCATCAAGCCAAGTTAAATTTTAACATTTACGAGTTTTAACGAAAAATCATTTTGAGGATTTAACACTTGGACCGTTCATATCAAAATAACCAATTTAATCAAATCAGCCTGTTATTTATGGGAATAAAACTTTCAAAGCTTTCATTTTTCAGATGTCCTTATATATTGTTTGAATATAAGTAATGGGTAAGATCTCTAACACTTTGTTGTGACTTTAATCAGGAGCTCAAAATGTAATCTGACTGTGTCATTCACACCCATATGCCAAATATTGGTAAACCAAAAACTGAAGAAAACAAATCAGAAATATTTTTGGTCAATGTGGATCAAGTGTGTGCCTAGGTGCTCCTACATCAAAAAATATAGGTAGAAATATTATGAACATAGGATCAAAATAGTGGAGTTGAGTAGTTGCACTACTCTTCTAGGTTTCCATCTACCTACAACAAACTCCTTCTCTATCCAAAGTGTTCCATTAATTCAATATTTCTTTCGCTTCTTCCAGCACTTCTCTGGAGCACGAAACACCTCCCTCCAATAACACAACATCTTCCTCTTATTCCCCCTCATGGACTTGTGTCCACCACAACCCGACCTGCTCCACCAAACATTCTCCACATTCTTCTCTTCCTTTGTCGGTTCAAACCCACCTCCAACCGTCCACCTCCACCAAAATCTGACAACATCCTCAACCATCTCTACAGACAACCACACAACATCTATTACATGCTCTTGTCCTTTATCCATCTCACCTTTTACTACCAAATCTAAGAAGGAAATAACATCACAAAGTTATTTTACCTCATCCCCATTCATGACTGCAACATTGGATTTCACTATGACATCTTCCATCTCCTCGTCAACTACAACTTATCATTCTTCTCTCTTCACTTCACCAATGTACTTCATCACCCATTCTTCCTCAATCACCAAATAGTTGCATAAAAAAATTTGATTTACCTTCGCCATCTATTGTGACCTCTTCGCTACTCGCTTCATTCTTTTCTACCTTTTCCTCCATGCCTTCCTCAAGACATGTCTCTATTGCAAATTTTTCATCTACATTGGTAGGGGCTACATCTTTCTCTTTCCATCTTAGGATACAATACTCTTCTTTCCCATCTGCTTTCTTTCTCTCACTCTTCTTCACCACTTTTCTCTCACTGTTTCCAACATTCTTTTCCACTATTCCTCAAACAACCTTTTCCATAACTTCACACATTTCATCCTCCACATTCTCCCAATACTACTACCAAAATAATATCCACATGGGCCTCCTCACAACCCAACCCATCTTTCCTGTTGCAATCACTTTCACTCTACAAAACACATTCCATTGTAGCTTCAATCTCTCCATTGTTCAAGACTCCTCTTCTCGAAACAACTCTCTTGAGCTTCTTCTTTTCAACTACTTCACACATTCCACTAAGTACGAATTGCCTCCCAATCGATGAATAGTTCACACAACACCCACAAGCTCTGGTGGATCCTCTCCATGCTCAGGACTACCCACTCTAATACCAATTGACGTAAAAGGGTCCTCCACTCTAACAATCCAACATTCACAAAACACTAAACATCGACAAGACTTCGCCTCAAATCGACAAGACCATGAACAACAATTGCAACAAAATTTTGTTCTATTGATTCAATTACAAAATAACAATTAATTGGCCTTTCACTGGCCTCATTCTTCTGGGACTTCCAATCTGCTCCTCCTCTATTTTGAAACAACTTTCCCAACTCACCAGTGTATTTGAATCCAATTTTCAATGAGCATTTGTTGGAATACCGACAAACCACTAAAATAATTTTTGTCACTAATTTTTTGTTGCTTTCTTTACTAGCTTGAAAACATCGAAATCATGACTCAGCTTCGTCAGTTTCTGCCATGAAAAAGGGCCCTGGTGTTCGTTGGAATATTGATGGATATTTTTTCGATCTAGCAACGAACCATAGCCAGAACACAAGTGGCATGCCTTTGCCAAAGCGTCAGATCAACAACACAAGTTTGTCGAACTTGCAATGAAATAGGCAAGTCATTACGAAAAAAGTCTCATTGGACCTATTGCAGATTCATCGGATGATTTTTGAGGTTCATCAAAAGTTCAATGAAAGTGCGACAAAAAAGGAAATTCATTACGATGAAATTTTTGTCAAACATATTGCAAATTCATCAAACGCTTTTGAAGGTTCATTGAAAGTTCGACAAAACAATGTAGTTTTAAAAAAAAAAACTATTCATTCAAATGAATTACCTCTGTTGAATTTTGGGGCAATATCACCACTAATAATAAATTACTATTTAATTTTAGGGATCCTTTAGGCTTGAATAGAACTTTTATCTATTTCCATTGATTAGCTTTCTAATCGGATGGTTGTGAGTTGATTTTGTGACCTAATATGCATGTGCCTTTTCAAAGGATTATTGAGGCATGATTTTTTTTTTGGCCCACATGATTAAATCTAATAATGTGACCCAAAAGAAATTTCGTGCCTCAACAATCCTTTTAAAAGAGACATACGTATTAGGTCACATAATGAACTTGCATCCATCAGATTTAAAAGCTAATCGATGGTATTGACCTTGTTTTCACTCCTTGGCCTAACCTAAATTCAATACCATCATCCTAACAATGCTTCATTGGTGGAACCCCCATCACAGTCCTGTCGATGGCCCGATGAAAATAGATCACAACCTAGTATCGGTGTAATAATACTCTATCGGGCTGACTCCTAAGGTGCTCTCCCGATATACTGATAGAGTCAAGTTATCAACAAAATTAACCATGAATTATAACCTGGGCATGAATTATCGAATGCATAAAGTATATTGGGGGAACTATGGTGCATCGGGGAAACATTATCTGGCATCCCACCGATAGAACAAAGGATATGTGTCCATTGATGGACAGGGTGGCTATCGTTGAATGAAACGTCTTAGGTCTACAAGTTGCAATTGTGACTAGCTAAATGGAAAGAAAATTAGAAAATTGTAACCAACATTTAAGGGGAAATAATTAAAAGTAAACGAGGTTGATCAAAAAATATACTAAGCTAGTGGAAGATGACATATTTCATGAACTATTGGCAACAATGAATGGTGGAGATCAAACAAAGATTTGATCGAACGTCTTTCCAAGAGCTTGGTGTGAATATTATAGATTCCCTTCTTGATTCTCCTGAATTACACAAGTGGTGTACCTAAAAGCCTTATTGGCGTGAGTGAACAACATTGGTAGGGCACTTAGGGATGTCCCCCCGATACAATGATGACCTTCCTATCGAATGGACAAAGTGAAATCACTAGGACCTTAAAGAAGGTCAGGGCCAAAGTGCAACTCAAAGTGGTGATGACTATCATGTAAGATTAAATGTGTGTATGGGTTTTCGGTTGTAGTTCACTTTGGGTGGCCACCTAGATAAAAGGAGGGTTGTCGACTTGAAGTCATTTTTTCATCGTCATGATGAAAACCTATATAATGGGTGCATGTTTTGGGCTGTATTTTGAGTTCCACTAATCGAACAATTTGGTCAGTTTTGTATTTAAATATGCTACAACTAGAGGTTTTCTTCTCGATTCTTTCCTCCCGGTATGCATTTTGAATCAATTTTTGTAATATTTTATAATAATTATAATAATATAATATAATGGCTATGCCATTTTTGCCAAAATAAAATAAAATATTAAATTACATACTAGAATCTAATTTTGTGAAAAATGAGAAAATTGGTGAGAAAAAGTACCAGTAGTGCATCTTGGATACTTAGCTAGTGTACCAAAAAATAGGATTGCAAACCCAAAATTATTCTCACTCTAGAAATTCAATAGAAAAATACAAAATTTTATCCTCGATACTTAGCTCTTAGACAATTAATAAAATAATATGAGCATGATTATAAATGGTTTTACCTGGTCCCACTCTTGATCTCCATGTTTGAGAGCCTTCTCTTTAAGACCCCATGAATCCACTTTGATCCATTGCCGCCAAAAGAGATATTAATGTGTAAACAAGGAGCCACATTTAGATAAACTGATTGTTGATTTCTTCTAAGAAATTTAGAGACTAAAAAAAGATGATACCTGATGGGGATCATGTGGGCTTCCTAGAGAAAGAACTGCAATATGGCCTTGAGCAGCAATGAAAAAATTTGGATTACCTTCATAGTAAATCCTAACAACATGACATTAAGGCTCCTCTTCATTAAGTTGATGGTATGAAGAACCAAATCCATATCCTCCTTGAGATACATATCATCTTGAATAGAAAAACACAGTGACACAAGCAATCTGAACTATGAGATAAAGCCTCCAAACCCTCTATGGAAACATGACTTTTACCAGATAATCAAAATTTTAAATTTAAGTAATACTCAAGAAAAATAATTCCATACAATGTAGCTACACATGAAACTTACAGATGGGACTGATCTTTCACTTCTGACTCTCCTTCTTATTCCATTTGAAGAGGACAACCTCTACCTCTTGATTCAACTATGTAATTTTAGCATTAACAAATAAAAATATTTTTAGCACAAGAAACAATCCTCACCCATCTAAACAAGAACCTGTAAGACAAGCCCAAAAATCTTAGTTTATCACAATCACGTAAAGATTAAATCCTTATAATCAATCAGAGTAACTGGAAAGTATTAATTGGATCAGTAAGAAGAATCAAATAATTAGGGTTGGGCACTATATAAACCACTACTATCACAACTATTGAAACATGCTCAAGTACTGGGTCCTCTCCCATAGATTAAATTAAGGAAAACATTATTGAAAACACAATATGTATAGAAGAATATGAATGTACAGGAAAATGGATATTAGCAAAACATAAATGTAAATAAAAGTAGTGTGAGCAGAAAATGAATCTAAATTGGTCTTGAACAAATAAAATCATACCCAATTAACATTAAGTTATACTGACCTTGTACTCATTGTCATTGTCAATATTGAATGTTACTTTGATGCCTTTTGTAGAAACTCTCTGGTCACAAGGCAAGAGAAGGTGGTAAAACCAAGTGTATATTGATGAATTCCTGACAATAAAAAAGAAACAAGCAACCAGTCAACCCTATTAGAACATAATAATCTTATGAATTGATTTTATTTGTTTTACTGTCTAATGGATAGTGGACCTAGTTCTCTTGAATTGAGATACTGCCAATATTTTTCTTCAATCTCTATAAGTTACTTTTGTCTTAAATATATTCAAGATAACTTTGCAAAAGAATTCCCTGATCTCTTAGAAATTATGCAGATTATTTTGTTAATACTTCTCCATTTTGATATTTTCTTTCAAAAAATTCATAGAAAGATATGTAATGTCATATTTAAAACTTACATATTTTAATTTTACTAGCTTTGTAATTATAGGATATGATTCCAACAATCGTGAAACACGTTAGCAATATGCTAGATGAATGAAGTAAATTATGCAATTGGTAGGTGTAAAGCCAAATTCCTTAACCCTTTCTAGCATCCTTCTTTCCTATTCTAAAACATGTTCTTTGGAACAGGGAATGAAAATCCATCTAAGTATAATGAAAAGAAGATTTTTGTCAGATATTATATTACAGTAAGTTGAATGAATGTAAGTAGAGAATTTTATGCATACCCATAGATGGTACAAAATTTCATGGTTAAGTGAAAGCCTCCCATCAACAACAAGATCCAAATATTCGTGTATCTATCTCAATTGAGCCTCTAAACCCTTCAGAGCCGTCAAATTTTCCACTAACATGTTATGCACAAAAGTAAAATTTTAGAGTTATGTCACCACTAAAAACAAAAGAAACAGAGCTTTGAAACCAAATCCACACACAAAAAATTTTCCATAATGAAAATTTAGTGCTTTCTTTCATCTTTACATATTGGTTTGATGCTTCAAACGACGCATTTCTTATATTGAAAAGTGCATTACCTTATTGAGCTTCTCTTTGTTTTGAGAATAGTTTAATATTCTCTACTTAACAGAGTCAACTCCCCACACATCACTCTCAATTCCCCATACCTGATCATATAACATTAATCATTCATTCATCCATTAATAACATATAACATTCATTCATTCATCTTGCATTAATAACATATAACATTCATTTATTAACATTTTCAAATTCATTCATTCATCCATTAATATCATATAAAATTCATTCATTAACATATAACATTCATTCTTTTAGTTTTTACATATTATCAAAATATGGTTGTCATAATATGTTACAATCACTTCTTTTTTTGTTTATTTTTTGAAGATAAAAAAAGTTGAGGTGGAGTATCATTTTCTAAATCATCTATCCCCCCTTCATTTGTTCTTGTTAGAGTAATAATTTTATTACGCTTAATTAATTACATCATACTGGTTAATTAATTAAGTCACTTATTCCTCTAGTTGCTTAAGCTAAACTTAGGCGCATTAATAATTATTTATTAATTATTAAGTGTGCACACTAGGGTTTCATTTAGGGTTTCCCTTTTAGGGTTTCTTGATCTCCTTCATAAGGATTGATCTCTTTGTAATAACTGAGATTCTGATAATGCATTTTACACTTTGAGGTTTGCAGAACATCTTCTTGGTTTTGCATGTCTTTTGCATGTGACAGGTATCCATTTGCATGCAGGTGATCTTGGATTCTAACATGGTATCAGAGCTCCAGACCTGCCGCTGCCTGTTCGTGATCTGAAGATATGGCTTCTCAGTGAGTTTCAAGTGCAAGGGTTTCCACAGGCATCTTTTCTAAAAGATCTGGGGGTAGCCAATTTTTTGGCATAGTATGGGCTCAAACGGACGTCACCATCGCGTTCGCAGCGCCCAAAAACCCTAGAAACGCCTGTCAAATCGTCCATTTTCGAGCAGTTGGTTTCTGAGGCAAAATTTTTTTGCTAGGGAAGCCGTACGGCCTCCCCAGCACGCTTCACGAGGCACGAAAATAAAAAAAAAAGTTAAAAAACGCCGATCTCGGGTTCTGTGCCGACGCCTCCAGTTTAAACGGCTCCCGCCACCGGCCCGCCACCGCCGCCGGTGGCTCCCCCATCCGGCCGCCGGACCATGCTCAGCCCCTGAGGGCTCCCAGTCCACCCGCGGTCCCATGGAGAACCACCTGCTCCGCCCAGCCCCCTGCTCTGCGCCCGCGGTCACATGGGTGACCAGGGGCCAAAATTTTTCTGCAGGGAAGCCGATTTTTTGCGACGACGGTCTGCAGGCCGTCAAATTTATGCCCGTGAACCGCTGACGTCAGCATGACGTCAGCGTCCGTACGGCCTCTCCTTGCCCCTCCTAACCCTAGTTTTCTCTAAAGAAGCAGTTTTTTTCTTTTTTGCATAACTTGGGCATACGGTATCGAAATTGGGCAAACGAGATATCGCCGGAAAGCTGGTTCCGAGCACTTTCATTTGGTGCAGTTTATTTTTCAGTATTTTCCTGTTTTACTGCATTTATTGCTGGTTGAAGTCAGATGTACTTTTTATGCTTCCGAGCTCATAACTTTTTGCCACGATCTCCGATTTTCGCTATCTTTGCGGCGTTGGAATGGTATTGAGGAGCTCTATGTTGCTGTCCATGCACTTTTTTCTGTATCTGTCCCAGGTTTTTCATTATTCCAGATTTGGCCCGATGGGTGTTTTGGAGATTACTTGGATATTTTGACAGTTGGGAGAGTGCTTCTTGCATCTTTGCACTTCATTTTCAGTGATACATCATTTAATAATCGACTGCTGCTTCATAGATTCCAGAGTTGTTCCCGTTTGGAGTTTTCGAGTGTTCCGTGGCATCGGGTCTGCTGTTGCATGATTATGATTCCGATATGGTTTCTTGTAGACAGAAGTATCTTTCCTTGCTTGCCAGATTGCGGTTCCAGTGTTACTCTACAGTGTTCTTCCAGTGCTTCTTTGCAGCATGTCATATCATTGTAGGGGGGTTTTGTCCCACTGGGTTTTCCTCCTCTACCTCTTTCTTGCATTTGTAAATGGGTACCTGATCAGGCCTAGTTGCCGGGACCCATCTTTTCTTGCATGCATCTTATTCTAGTGTTTTAGCTTCTTCCTAAGTTCATCTTAAGGGGGGGTGTTAGAGTAATAATTTTATTACGCTTAATTAATTACATCATACTGGTTAATTAATTAAGTCACTTATTCCTCTAGTTGCTTAAGCTAAACTTAGGCGCATTAATAATTATTTATTAATTATTAAGTGTGCACACTAGGGTTTCATTTAGGGTTTCCCTTTTAGGGTTTCTTGATCTCCTTCATAAGGATTGATCTCTTTGTAATAACAGAGATTCTGATAATGCATTTTACACTTTGAGGTTTGCAGAACATCTTCTTGGTTTTGCATGTCTTTTGCATGTGACAGGTATCCATTTGCATGCAGGTGATCTTGGATTCTAACATTTTTTATTTTTTTTTACAGTGACTTAATTAATTAACCAGTATGATGTAATTAATTAAGCGTAATAAAATTATTACTCTAACAGTCGTGCACTCACAACATGGACGCCACTACAAGGGGGGCTCTGCTGCAATAGAAAAGAAATGTTAAATTGATATGTTTTATTATTATTGTTACAAGTATTTCATTAATTAAAAGAATATTAGAGTGGTGCTCTTTACCTAATGGGGCCACATCATGTTCCTGATCTTGTCTTATAGCCTCATGCTCAACTTGTTGAACACCCTCTAAATCCTGATCTGGAGTTGAAACACAAAAGGTTACATTAATTAATACACTAGTTGCAATTAAATATGTTTAAAAGAACATTAGAGTGGTCCTCTTGACCTAATGGGGCCACATCATGTTCCTAATCTTGTCTAGCCTGATCATGCTCAACATGTTGATCACACTCTATATGCTCTAAAGTTGAAACACAAAAGGTTACATTAATTAATACACCAAATGCAATTAAATCTTTTTAATTGTATTAATCCATACTGCGTTTTGTATAGCACATGAATACATCCAGTACCAGGATGCACGCCATGACCTTCATCTGTAGGTTGTGCTCCACTCTCACCAAGCTGCATTCCAGTGTCATGTGCAGTATTATCATTGGTTGTTTGTTTAAAACAAATAGGCACATAATTACTTTATGGTGGAAATTAATATTGAATAGATTGCACAAGTATTCAAGTTTAAATAAAATTTATTGAGTTTATTTACCTGCATGTCAGATGTAGTGGAATATTGTGTTTTCCTAGTCAAGACTCTTAGGCGTTTAGCCAGGGCTCCATAGCCTTGCTAGAAGGCAATCTTCAAGTCGTCTTCTGTGGGCACTTTGTTGAATTCAAAGCCCTATAGTTTTGCATAAGATCACATGAATTTTGCTTCTATGGTGTGATAAAACCAAAATTATTTGCAATTTATTATTTGGATGTAATATTTCATTTATTGATACTTACAATTTGTGTGGCTAATTTCATATAATCACCAGAGCCAAGTTTGTGCTACCTGTGTTTTTCTAGTCTTGCCTTTTTTGCCTTCGATGTGTCGGGCAACCTATGAGAAGTTTGAAATACGTTAGATTATGTAAAAAGAAAGAGTAATCAGTATATAATTACATTTTTGATAGTATCACATACCTTCCTTGTCCTAGTGGTGTCTTTCCTTTTTTCTTTTCACTCTTCTTCTTTACATTCGACACTAGGTCCTTCCACTCCCTCTTCAGAATCATGGGGGGACGCTCGTACTTTTTGTTCTTCTCTAAATGTGACTTGTATTGGTCCCTCACATAATTTAGATAGGTACCAGCTTTCTTAAGGACCTTGGTTCGATCGAATGTTTTATCACCGACCAACGCAATTAAATGGTTAATGATGTCATCTTTTAAACCTTGATTTTGGGCATTCCACCATGTTCATATGGTGGGCCCAAAGAGCTCCAATGTAATATCACTTAGATGTTTATAAAACAAATAATTTCCTACAAAATGATCATGGGATCATTAGTCTAAAAAGAGTGATCAATAAGTAAATTTCAATTGGATTATATATATAATAATAATTAAAACATTTTAAAGTACTCGGGACCTTCTTTATCTTTATGGGAACGAAATCCTTGGTCACCACAAATGTGACCGGCAATGTTCTCGTACTAGTAATATGGGAAGATCTAGGAAATGCTACTAAAATATCACTAGTACTAGTGGCCTCTACATCCCCAGGTACATGTCTTGGCGCATGTTCTGGCATGTGTTCGTTGCCAGAGGGTGCGCTACCAGATGCCTCCATGGTATGTGTTGTTGACATTTCAGTCGATAATATAGGCATGGATGATGGGGTCAGATGATGTCATTTATGCATAGGAATATTAGGATCGATGCTTGTACCAACCCCTACTCCCCGGGCAACACTTGCAGTACCCTGATCATGGCCAACAACATCATGAGGACACAAATAATCTTGTAAAAACAACACATATTTTAGTTTATGACATAAAAGAGTACAAAATATAAAACCATGAATGAACTTATGTTATAATTAAAGATCTCATGACAGCTGACTTGCAATTTCTATGCTCTCTCAGTCAATATTTTAACTCTTTCTCTTATCTCATCTATTTGAGGTACTATGAATATCAACTAAGGGATTTCTTTATTGCATTTTTTTTGGGTCTTCCTCATCATATCCATAGGGTTTGCGGAATATGTGATGTCATCTTCGCATAATAGTGACTACACCTCCCTATGGATGCTCTCCTCTACTAGTGCTAGTGCCTTTCCCCGATCAGCTGACTGCAACGAGAATATTAAAAAAATAATCAAAATTAACCTAATAAACTTATGAAAAAAACATAATAATAAAACATTTTGCTCGTATCTAATTTGTACAATTACAATGAGGTAAACCTGTCAGGTAGAAACGCCTGAAGATGCATTGTGATCTGAGCTTTGGGTCGAAGCCTTCCTCGTACGATCAATGTCCCGCTGTGGCAAAAATTAAATATAAAAAAACATTACCGAAATGAAACCAATAGACTTATGAAAAAAACATAATAATAAAATGGTATATTGGAGTCATTAATTGGAATTTTGGTACAATGGTATATAGTATGTACCACCCCCATAGTAACTATGTTTTTATCTAAGAAATTCAAATTGTAATCGATTAGCAACTCTTCCCCTATGGTTATTGATTTTATCGCACATACGAATACACGGTTTCCCTTTCGCGCCTCGAATATGCAATTGGGTTTCTTATTTGTTGACCCAGGTTGTGTACTATTTATAAACCCTACAATATTCCTTGATTCTTTTGGCCTTTTTCCAATGTACATAGCCACTCCTTTATTTTGATCCTTATCTTTTAGCTATATATAATTTTCTAGCAATGCATACCTACGCATAATTCGTGTATATCGAACCAATTGCATCCAATATTTGTAACTGTAACAAGGTCCAACGTACTCCATCAATTTATTAACTTTTTCATAACATACCTTTATGTCCTCCATGTGAAATAGGCCCAAACCATGTAATGACGTTGGTGCTATGTGATATATCCTCTTGTTGACATAAAAATCAATGTTTATTGGAGGAAGTTCCTTGGGTACCCATTGTTTCCATAGATGTTTGTACCTCAAGGGCACCTCGATGTCGCCTATGCTCTCATCATCAAAAGAACATGAGCCCCCTTCAACAAGAAAAAATTCCATGCATTTACGGAATTTTCTTCTAATATTTTGACCTCTAGTTGATCCCCCTCTTTTAGACCTACTACATGTCTTGCTTTCCTCTTCTCTTCTCGAAATTCCCTCGCTCGAGGAAGATAGATCTGAAAAATACCTATTTGGTGGTACCTACATTCATAAGTATGTTGGATGAAGTTATTTCATGGTGGTGTGATCCCAATGTGACATTATGATTAACCTATCATTTCATCACTAGAATTTGATAGGCTATAAGGTAATCAAGTCTTGATATATTGCAAGTTATTGTTACTACTGTCCAAATGTGTCCATCACAAATCAAATCTAATTAACGTTTTAACTCCCAAACTTTGTAACAAGTGTTAAATATGACTATGGTCCACCAGTTACACAACCAATGCCTCAAATGTATTCTCTAATTGTAATCAAAGGAATTTTTCTCTTCATTCAAGTAAATAAACTTGAAGGGAAACACCACCAAGTGGTTTATTGGACACCTACATGACTAAAAATAGTAGAAAATTTACATTTAATTTCCATATGTCTAAGTGGTTAATGGGGAGGGAGTGTGTATTAGGCCTAGTTAAGTCATCATAAGTTTATGCTTTGGCAGTAAAAATTGTTTAAGTCATCTTAAATCTTCCTATGTCTAATTTCTAGGAGACTTTTGGTATGTTTTAAGATAGGATGAGTTGTCACATCAATGTTCTAGTTCTCTATGACAAGGTTTCAACATCTTTAAATAGTGAAAATTAGTGCTCATACTCATTTGAAACAACAAAATTTTGATTATGTATGATGGTAGGATTTGATAACTTAAAATATTTGGCTACCCAACAAACTTAAAGTTAAAAGAAATTTTTTCAGTTTAAAGGGTTAGCACTTTCTTTCATCTTTGCATATTGGTTTGATGCTTCAAACGATGCATTTCTTATCCCACTTCTATCATATTATATTCCCATCCCATTGAAATTTTTGCAATTGTTGGAGGAGTTGATACCAAACTTTCATATCAAATACCACATTCTTGAAACAATTTTTTGCATTTTTACTATTTTTTTGAAATTCTTTTGTGTTGTATAGATTTGTACAAGCTTGAAATGCTCTGAGATCATTTTTGTTGATAAATATGTGATCCCTTTCATTTTCATTTGTTTTATGTGCTAAATCACTATTTTGTGGGAGAAAACAATCAAATACAGGGACTTCCCTATTTTGCCTATGTAAGGGTTTGAGGGCTAAATAGAAATGACATCCACCAATCCACCCATTGTCTTGGAACTGTAACTTGGTGGATTGGTGTGAAACGTGGTATGATAGAGGTTTATTTCATTTAGGGGTCTATTAAAGCAAGAAAATTAGCATTGAATTGATGCCCTAGGGCTGATAGGGGCAATTTTCTTCTGAATTTATGGTTGTTAATTCAGGGTTTATCAATTTGATGGATAACTTGGTAGGTTCATGGTGACAATATTTGATGGTCAAATCTCTACTTTGAAACAAAAATATCTCTAACAAATCTAAGAGCTATAATGGGATGGCATTAAAGGAACCTTCATATGAAGGATCTTCTAATGAAGGACCTTTGAATTAAGGTCTTCATTTGAAGGTCATTTATGTAAAGGTTCCTTTTATAAAGAATTTTGGATATAAAATATTTAAAATAAAAAATACCTTCATTTTAAATTCTTGACATGTAATAATTTTTGAATGAAGGTTCTTCATTCAAGGGTCATGACAACATCACTTTCAAATGAAGGTTCTTCATTCAACTGGTATTTTGTAATTTTGAAATTTTGGGATTATTTTTTTGCCTCATCCCACAAGTGGGACACACTATTGTGCAATCACTCATTAACAAAGAGAAGAAACTGTGATAATAATTTATGGTTAAAATAAATCCATTTGAGCCTTTTATAGATGAAAGGACATTTGATGCAATCATATGCCTTGTAATTTTTTAAATTAATAGTAAGGGCATCATGAATAGTTTCTTGGGCCCATTCAACAATCTCTAATGCAAGGATTGAATTTTCTAGAATGTATCTACTATCAAGAAATCCAATTTTTTTACCTGTATGACTATATCTCAAGCAATAGGTTTAATTGTGATGGAAATGATATTGACAAAGATTTTGTAATCTAGGTGTTGAGAAGTATAATTGGCCACCATCCTAGGAAAGATTCTTCATTCTCATTTTTAGGTGTTAAAATTTAACAATACCTTGATTGTTGAAAGAGCCCAAAGATCCTTTCTCCATGGTATCCAAGTACACATAGTAGCGTTCTTCTCTTATACAGTTGGACATGATTTAAAGAACTTAGCTAGGAATTATTTATTTAACCTAAGGTTTTCTCATAATGTCATCATTGGAAAAGTATGATCAAATTCTTCTATTATGAAGAATTGGTCTATGTGCCTCTAGTAATCATTATAAATGTTTGTAAGGATAAAATGATTAATTGCATTAGGTAGGAGAGGATCAACTTTGATTTCTTCAAAGATTATATTCCTCTATTCATAATTTTTAAGGGTTGTGTGTGGAGGAGGTTATCACTACCAAGAAGGGAGGAGACCTTACCTTTCATATGTTTGTGGTGGAGGTATTAAATAGGAATTGTATGCCTCTATTTCCATTCATTAGATCTATCTTAGCCTAGCATATACTTGGGTTCGCTTGTCCCTATAAATTTTCATTTGTTTTTGTTTATGTTATGTAAGAGTAATTCCATGCTATGTTGAAATATAAGAGGTGGAGGAGGCCAAAAGGAAATAACCCCTTTTTAGTTGTACCTTCAAAAAATTTCCTATTGTTTTATTTTTTTAGCAACTTTGTGGACATAAGATTTGAGGTAGGTCATACAACAAAGAATAACATGTTCCCACCAACAACCAAGATGTGGGTAGATTATGTGAGTTTTGCCAAGACCTGAGGCTGGTCCATAAAAATGTGAAAGACTAGGCTATTTTATTTTTTCTATCTTTATCTTATACCATTTTATGAGAATGGGGGTGCCAATATACGAGAAGATCTTTGGAAACTAGGCATGAAAATTGCAGGTTAAAGAGAATGGGGGTGCCAAACTTGCAGTACTAATTGTCCCTTGGTCGTTGATTTTCCTTAAGTGACCTCAACCTCATCCTCGGCACTAGTATTGACCTTGTTTTCACTCCTCCATACTCTTCCTCAGCACTGGTATTGAACTTATTTTCACTCCTCCAAACTCTTCGTCGGCATTGGTATTGACCTTTTTTTAACTCCAAACACTTCCTCGGTGTTAGTATTGACCTTGTTTTCACTCCTCCAAACTCTTCCTTGATGCTAGTATTGACCTTTCACTTCTCCAATTTGACGAGCTATAACATGGTTTCATTAGGTCTTAGAGTATGTTAATTATATTTAAAATTATGATGCCATTCAGCAGGTTTTAGAGTATGTTAATTAAATTTAAAATTATGGCACCATTTAGCTAGGTTTTAATATTCTACAATATAGTTAAGTATATATTAACTATAGTTTATATAATAAATAATATAATTATTCGACTTATTATAATTAATAATTAATAATAAGTATATTTTTATATAATACAAAATCTAATTAATATAATATAAATTTAATATAATAGTAATATTAGATTAAATTATATATAATATAGTTATATTTATTATTATATAATAGTATATATAGGCTTTTACCTGATATTTTAGAGGATTTTACCATTACACTACAAATGGTTTACCATTAAATGGCAGTTGAAACTTGTTTTCCAACGACACGATAGTGGTTTCCAGGCATGAGATTTGTTTGAAGCTCAAATCTCACAATATGTGTAGCCTATTAGCTAATACAAAGAGAGATAGAAACTAAAAAGATAGAGAATGAGAGAAAGAGATGAGCTTAGATAGATAGGGAGAGAGAGAGAGAGAGCATGAGAGAGAGAAATATAAGAGATACAAAGGAAAAGAGAGGAAAAATTCAATACCATCGGCCTAACAATGCTTCATAGGTGGAACCCCCATCATAGTCTCATCGATGGCACGATGAAAATAGCTCACGACCTAGTATCGATGTAACAATACTCTATATGGCTGACTCCTAAGGTGCTCTCCCGATATACTGATATAGTCAAATTGTCAACAAAAGTAACCATGAATTATAGCCATGGGAATTAATTATCGTATGCATAAAGTATATCGGGTGAACTATGGTGTATCGAGGAAACATTATTTGGCATCCCAAGGATAGAACAAAATATAGATGTCCATCGGTGGAGAGGGTGGCTATTAGTGAATGAAATGTATTAGGTCTACAAGTTGAAATTGTGACTAGATAAATGGAAATAAAATTAGAAAATTGTACCCAAAATTAAAGTGGAAATAATTAGAAGTAACTACACTTTTTGCATGGTTGAACCAATTTAAAAATTCAGCCAAATATTTAGTCTAAGAGCCAAATTTGGATGGAAAAGTTATTAAGAAGTAGTGTCAAAAGTGGAAAATTAATTATAAAATAATGGCTAATAGAGCATACACAATATATTGGAGAAATCAAGAGAACTTATATCTGCACATAAAAACACTCAAAATAATAATTATATCATACAATTCATTTCGGAATATATTACAATATGGCTTTTACAAAGCCTTTCAAATATACCTTCCCATTTGAACTACTATCTTACAAGAATATAACTAATTATTTAATAACAAAAATGAAAAAGTAAGTAAGGTGAATTTATTAATGTTAATCTTAATATTCCAACACACTCCCTTAATTTTTACATTCAACACAAAAAAAAATGTTGATTGAAACAAACCAATATGTATTATTTAGAATCTTTCTATTTAAAAAATAAATCATGAACTAAGTGTAACTCCATCAAGTTTCCTCATAACCCTCAGAATGGTGTGGCTCTTGAGTCGAATTCTTGATTTCATGGACTGCCACCTCCCTAAAATTTTGAATCACAAATCCCTTAAACTACTGGATAATAATCCATTTCTCCATCAAGTTGTCTCATGACCCTTGGAAGGGTATAATTTTGTAGACCCACACAATCTCAAACTATCTAGGCAATAATACATATTGAGTTCACTAGATCCCTATCTATTTTCAAAAAATAACCTTCACAAAATATGCATTCTTCAATTATTTCAACATAAAAAAGGAAAGAAAAACTAAGATATGCTTCTCACAGAAAGACCCAAGTATGAGTGAGAGGCAAACTCGAGATGATAAATATCTTGCATCTCTAATAATGAAGGCTCAAATAAGTATCAATACAAGTAGTATATTTAAAATAATAATCTTCAACAAAAGGATTATCTAGGAGGTCGTCATCCTCAACATAATCCTCAACATAGGCTAAGCTAACATCATTTGATTTTTCTTTAAGTTCTCCCTCAAGAACATCATTGGCTCGAGTTATACAAGTCCACACTATGTGATCCTTTTTCTTACAATAATAACATTCATTTTTATTTTTTAGTTATTATTACCTCATGAGTATAATAAATTCTCATGTTGAGAATCAACTTTTAAATCTTTTCCATTTTTCCTTTTTCTTCTCCTAATAGGGCCAAAATCACATCTTATGTTTGAGAATTTATTGGACTAAGCATACAAATAACATTGTTGTATTTTCAAACTATTTAAAAAAATATCCTTAGCATCTTCATCATCTAATAGAGCCTTGACTTCTACCAATTGTCTAATGAGAGATCTCAAATTTCTTATGTGATTTGACATAGTGATTATATCTCTCATTTTGAATCTAAATAGTTGAAGTTTTAGGAAAAACTTCACATTACCTAGCTTTTCTCCAAATAATGTTCTTTGCTTTAACCAATAGTAGGTTATGCATGATATTTTTTATTTTCCTTAATATGAAAATATTGATGTAATATTTTACTATTGACAATCCAATATTGCATTTGAAGAAAAACATAGACAATTATATATTTACATCTAATGCAACATCCATTCAAATCTTGTATAGTGTGTATATTTATAAATTTTGTTAATTTTAGGTTTAATTGACTACTACATAATAGTTTATGTGTTGAAATAATTGTTTCCATTCTTTGTATTTTTTAGATTGGAATACAAATCATATCTAATTTCACGCCAATATACTTCTTTCATAAAGATATTTATTTGAATTTTCCTTGCTATTTTCATCTTAAAATTTTAAAAAATGTATTCTATAATATAGAATTATTTTAAAATTGGGACAAAAAGAATTCTAAGAGATATATTTAATCATATATTTTACAATCGTAAATATAATTTAATTTGTATGTTTTAACTTCAGTACTTTTAGTTAAAATAAAAATAACTTAAAGTTATATATACATATAGTTTTAAATTGGAAAAGTTGTTTGTCCATTTTATTTTTTACATCTATTAATTGAACATATTCTAATATTACACATACACTTTATTAGGATTATATATTTTCATTGTAAGATTTCCATTGTGAATATATTTTTGTAAACAAAATCACATCACTTAAGTCTGCTCAGTTCACAAAGGTAGACCCACCTAGGTTTGGCAACACCTGAAGAGAAGAAGGTTCAAATCATTTGGACTTGTTTGTTACCGTACAACGTATCAAGAGATTGGAAACCTATTCAGGTATTCTTACCTTCATTTTTGAGAGCTAACAGCCTCCAAACCTCCAAATCCACAAAAATATTCCACTTTTATGGCCAAATTCTTGTCAAACCCAAAAACCCCTGTTTTAGGCCAAAATCATGAGGGTTTATTGAATCTCCTACTTCCACAACCTCCCAGACCTCATAACCAACTCAAGCACAACACATTAGGTTTGTACATGGATAAAAATTCATAAAATCAAATCTCCCATACATATTTTGTTGAAACCTAGGCTTGAATCTCTCATTTCACATGCTTTTCTTCACGAAACTCTTGAGGACAACAACTATACCTTCTTTATTTATCATCCTAAACCCTATTAATACAACCTATAATTACAATAGTATCCATGGGGCCTCTTACACAAGCTATAGTAATCACAAAAAGTGTAAGAGCCCTTTTATATCAAGCTTGGACTACAAAACCCTCAAAAACAGGGTAACCGGTCTGTATGCAAAGAAATGAAGCTTTCTAACTCAAATCAATGCCTTAAGCACTCAAATAATATTAAAATAAAATATAACACATATATTCATGACATGGAATTTATTTCACATCAAAATATGGTTGTATGTGACTGTATAGTGCTGCAAAACAAGAAAAATACAAATTTTTTGAAGAAAAACACAGATTTTGGAATGTGAAGAGCTTGTATTTTAAATCCTCAACCATAAACAACCTTTAAAATGATCAATTTATGCATTTTAAACGACTTTACACCTAAACCACCAAAAAACCACCTCTACAACTAACTTTTTAATCTTTTATGATCACATGAAACACAAAACACACTAATTTCAAGGTTGTTAACATCACTATTGAAATTTTTTAATTTTTTGACCTTTCAAATGTATTGAAACTCCTAGGACACCTCTAATACCATGCTAGTGGCTTGATAATAGCCTTATTATTGACATGACACTAACCTTGCACCCTTTTACATGTAAATTCTCCAATTTGCCTTAAAAAGGCTACAAAACTCTTTAGTGCAAGACTCAAAGTCCTAACTCAAAACTTCACCTAGATCATGGCTAATGGTCTTAAGTGACCTTATTAAAAATAAAAAATTCTTGAAATTCCTAAACCAATCTATTGACCTCCCTAATTATCATCACATGATTAAGCATAAAAGATGAGGTGTAGGTGCTCCTGCACCACTACCCCATCCAAAATTTGCTCGCATTACACAAAGCCACAATGTTCATCCAAGATAAGACAATAAAATCCTACGTTATGTGTCCTAATAATAAAATTGGAGATTATCCTAAAAATTACATTGCAAAGGGTGATTGGTCTAAAAAATCTAAACGATTTTGCAAGTATTTCACTACTATGATCAATGTCTCCTCTTTCATGAAATTTCCCAAAACACTATTCATTATGATCATATGGAAATCTCTAGGAGAGCTACAATAGTTGTAACATCATGAATTAATTATGTAATGGCATAAAACTTAAAAACATCATGCATTAATTATGTAACCACATAAGTCAAATATAATTCTATCAAGAAATTAATATCAAATAGATAATAAAATCACATAACTCATACATTTCAATGTCATTTATCTTCTTCTTCATACAACTCTTTGTCTATATCATTTGATCCAGATTCAACATTGTAAGGATTGGTCATATCATCATCATCATCATTTATATCAGTTTCAATAATGTCATCATACACACGAATATCATCTTCATGAACATTAACTCCTACATCATCATTATCTAGCTCCTCGTCTTCGACATCTTCGTCAGGCACATCATCAACTGATTATTGATCTTGATCATCATCTACATCATCTTATAGTTCTTCAGTATCTTCTTCTTCCACCACATTATACTTTACCGACCTTCCTCTTGGATCATGTCTAACAACAAATGACCAACTCATTCATTTGTTGTTAGAAATTGGTCATTTTTTAGACAAATGACCGATTTCTTTGGTATCTTCTTCTTCCACCACATTATACTTTACCGGCCTTCTTCTTCATGAACTGAGAAAAATAGAGAGGCCTTGACCTTCATTTTTTAATTTTTGAGTTTGTTGCTCTAAATATCTCACAATATTTAGAAATTGGTTGCTTTCTTTATTTAGTGCTCAAATAAAAAATAGATACATTTGAATAGAGTCAAGATGAATTCATGAACTTTAGGTAACAAATATACCATAATTATTTTTATAAGACACTGGCATCTAAGGTCTAAAATCTATTTATGAAACTTGGTAAAGGGAAAAATACATCTTTATGAAATAGTCTTCAAAAATATCATAGCTAAATGTATCTAACTATCCACTATCAAACATTCCAAATTCTTTGTTCAACCCTCTAGGCTTGAATCTTGACAACGATTTCACTCTATAGCTATCCCTATGCCTTTGATATTATCTAGTTATGGCTCCCAAATCTATTGAAAATTGATCATTAGGGTTAAAATTGAAACCTTGCAAATATAATCTTTGTCCAAATCCATAAAGAATTTTCCATGATCAGTTATAAAGAATTCCCTTATAAAGAATTTTTGAAGTCAGGTCTAAAATCTGGAAATAAAATTCTGAAAATGCACAAGTCTAAAAATGAAATCTGATGAGATGTTTCTTTAAAATATGATTTTCAAACTTGGAAGTACAAATTTGACTTCACAAATGAATTTTGGAAAAAGACAATGACTACCCTCAACCTAGCGATATCTTCTTGAATTTTATATCTGATCCCCAAGAAAATTGTCGAGCAAAACATTGTCGCAATAAATAGTCAAGCTCCGTTTTATTTATGTTAGCCACAATTTAACTTTGCAAGTTCGTCGAAATTTCAGACGAAAAATAAGGTTGGTCGAAATTTCGACGATCGTCGGGGATAAAATTTTAAAAAAAGAAAATTTCACACAAGTACTCGACGATACATTTGATTATACAACTTTCGTTAGAAATTTTCGTTGGATTTTGCAATCAGATGAGTTAGTGACTTTACCTTTCACTCAAACACTCTCCAATTTACCCAACACTCTTTATGCACCTCACCCATCACCCTTCCTAAGAATGAGCTATAGCTAACCACAACCTCCCCTCTAAAATTTCCTCTACAATATTTTTATTATCCTCAACGATGGTTTTCTACTCTTTATGCAACACACCAATACTCTCAAATCCTTTCTTACAAGCCAATTTGTAGCCCCTCACATCATAGTGTTATCTGTATAAAAATGATATTTTTTTTCATAACGTGTGACCCTCCTACTCTCACCCTTTGGTTCATGGATTGCAACTTCCATATTTTTTTCTTATGTAGCATCCTCTCTTCCTTATGGTGCTACCTATTTATCTATCTATGCCCCTCTTCTTAGTGGCCTCTTTATGGTGGTTAATGTGTATTTTGTTTTGTCTACCAAGACATTAATTCTTGCACCCACATTTTTCTTTTCTTTATCATTTGTCTTGCAACCCATTATAATTCTTCACTTAGCCTCAATCTTCTAGTGCCATCAATCTCTTCTCAGCCCACACAACCTATCATGAAAATTAAAAATTTTCCCTTTAGGTGGCTTGATTAAATTCCTCCCACCATTTTCTTATGTCGACATAGATTTTCAATTCCTTCTTAATTTACATATAGTGTCTCTTCAAGTTCATAACCATAGGTATGTGCAGGATCATCATGGAAAAAACAAGCCTTTAAGTGGCAAAAAATTCAGAAAAATCAAAGTTAGGCAACTTGAAATAAAAATTTGAATAAGTTATCTATATTATTTCAAAAATATGTAAGAATAGAATTTGTAGAAAATTGAATGTAGTTTCTAAAATACTAGATTTATTTACAAAAAATTAAAATGTATTTGGTGAAAATTTGAAATTTCAAGACAGTAGTACTTAAATTTCAGGGAAAAAATAAGAAGTAGGTGTTTGTCTGACCACCCTAACCACATTAAAATTATAATATTTTTTTATAAGATTTTAGATATAGGGTGATCCCACAATAGTGGTTTACAATTTTTGGCCAAACTCGACACTGAAATTATTATTTTTAACTAAATCTTCACATTCGGGCACCTATAACAGCTAAACCGTGAGGAATTTGAAGATGATGCATACTAGAGTCTGATCACATTTTGTCTGTACATTTTAAAAATATTTTTTTCAAAAAATTTGGAATAAGATTGCACTTCTTTTTCCATCTCCCATGAAAACTAGATTTTTTCATAAAACAACATTTTTAAAAAGTGATGCTCACCGTATACAACATTACTTTTTTTGTATGAAGGATAAAATTCTAATTTTTTCAAATTTAGATTTGTAACTATGATATCTAGCACTTTAATTTTGTCTCATAGGTTTTTATTGAATATTTTTTCGTTACTAGAGTTTCGAAGTCAAACCAATTGCAATTCAGACATAGGCACACTGTATACAACATAACATTTTCTGTATGTATCAAAATTCAATTTTTTTTTTTTTAATGGATCAAGGACATCAATACCCAGCACGAACATATTTTAAAAAAATTTATTTTGATAATTTTCAATTTTTCCACATGTGCAAAACGGAGAGCTTGATTTTCGGTGAAAAACCTATGTTTAATAAAACTTAAAAAACACATACATAATAAAACCAAAACATATTAAAATTATATTCATGGGATAGATTATTTCGAGGACTACCATAATCATTTCAATTAAATTTTAAATGAATTCATTTGATCACCAAAAAGGTAAATCAAAAGTGTTTTTTTATTAGCATTTTGATAGGTGTAAAGGAGATTCATTTATAGGTATGGTTTAATACTAGCGAGGTTCTATCCAAGGGGGTTTGATCTAAGGTGGTTTGATCAAACCCTCTTCAATTGGAATCCTTAAAATGGAACTTTTAAAGGCTTAAATCATTATATTTTCTAAAAATATGTGATTTCAGCAAAAAACAGTTCCTCTAAGAAATTGTAAACTAGCTTTGTGGGATCACCCTATAAATAGAGGACTCATGTCCTGATGTGATGCATATTTTTTGTAATTTTTTTCTAAGTAATTAATTATAAAAAAATTATTACAACTTTTAAAAAGTATAAGAACTCGTATGTCTGACCACCTTAACTTGGTCAAAAATTCATGAAATTCATTTTTTTTCTTTTTTGATCTTATAGTATGTGAAGCATAGAATGTGATGCATGTTTTGGATTCAAAAAATGTGATACCGTTTAAAAGATATATGTTTTTCAATCAGCCTATCAATCAGGACTTTAGTCATAATTCAATAGAAAATGAATAATAATTATTTATTAAATTCAAAGTAAAACATAATTTATATTGGTGGAAAGCTAAGAATATCCTCTAAAAACCCTTTACGTTTCATCAATTTTGGGTAAAAAAAAATTTGTTAGCCACATACCCATCATATTGCCACTTTTTGGCCCATCATGATCCTGCACATACCCCCACTTGCATTGAGAATTCTCTTTGGTTCATGCTTTTGCGTCACCTCATGAACTTCCTTTTGTAGACACCTAAAAATGACCTAGGCCCGTGAGCACCACTTTACCACTTTTCATCCTAACATAATTATGACATTTTAATTATGTTCCTAACCCACATTACACTATTAATTAAATAATTTATAATTATTTAATTAATTCATTCTTCATAATTATTAAGTAAAGAAATCTTATTTATTTATTTAATAATGTCACTAATTGTCCAAAGTCTTCTCTTAATTAATAAAATCTTATTTATTTAATTAATCCTTATCATTAATGTCCTCCTGATTATTAAATTAATATATTTTAATATATCTATTTAATATGTCACTAATTCCTAAATCCTCTCTTAATTAAATAAATTCATTAATTTATTTAATTAATTAAAAACTTCTTCTAAATTAAATAATTATTTTAATTATTTAATTATGACATGTGACACTTCTATATTTTTAAATAAAACAAATCATTTAAAAATATCTCACATGGTTAACTGATTCTTCATTTAGTAATTAATTTCAAAAATCAATTACTAATTACCTCACAAAATCTTCTATTTTGAATTAGTTTAATTCAAAAGGGAAACATTCTTCTACAAATCAAGTAATTTCTAAAATTATTGATTTTCTAAAAATCTCATCCTCTTGTCTTCTGATTTTTACTAATTTCATCTCCACTATCACATTCAGTCTAGATTTAATTCATTTAATTAAATCTTATTCACACCTATGGGTATTTTTCCCTAACCCTAATTGAGGTTGCCTTATTGAATCTTGACCTTTGATTCTAGGGTATTCCTCAATCTGTTATCTTGTCCATCCATTCAAGATTGCATTTTCTATAAAATGACAATCTTAATCTCATTTTCGGATCCATGACCATTTGCTTGAGAAGCTTTTATTATAGGCATTTTTCATACCATAGGCTATTGATTACTATTTGCATATTATAATAGAGTTTCTAGTTTGCATATTAGTTTAAGTGTAAAATCCTTCAAAAGCTTTGTTGAGACTAGGCTTAGAGAGTTGTCCACAACCAAGGCTGAGGGCATCCATCATTCCAAAGCTGGAGAAGGTGCAATGGAAATCAGTCATGGAACACTAAATGGGTGAAATCTTTCTTAGCTTTATTCCATTTATTTGCATTCCTTTGCATTCTATTGCTTGATTTATTTATATTAACTTGTAGGTACAACTAATCATTGGTTTGATCTTGCAGGAAGATTTTTAGATCATTACACCTTTCAGCTTCCCACAAGTTTACAAACTGCCTTCAAATTAATCATCTAAAATCTTTAATCGGCTTCCAATTGTTTTGGATGCTTACATTTAAAAGTCTTTCATATTCCTCTTTTTTTAACGCATCCCATTCAATATCTCATGCTTGGAATCTATCTACACAAACTTGGACTCCCTTCTATGCTATGCAAATTCTTAAAAACTCTTCCTTAATGTCTTTTTTTGTGTTGCCTTCCTTGCTTCAACTACTTCTTTTGAATGATCATCAAGCCAAGTTAAATTTTATACTTTATGAGTTTTAACAAAAAGCATTTCAAGGATTTAAAACTTGGACCATTCATATCACAATAACCAATTTAATCAAATCGTCCTATTATTTATGGAAATAAAACATTTAAAGCTTTCATTTTTAGATGTCCTTATATATTGTTTGAATATAAGTAAATGGGTAAGATCTCTAACACTTTGTTGTGACTTTAGGTGGGAGCTCAAAATGCAATCTGACTGTGCCAATCACACCCATTGTTGTGAAATGCCAAAGACCACAAAACCAAAAATTAAGAAAAAATATCAAAAATATGTATGGTCAATGTAGATCATGTGTGTGTTTGGGTGCTCTTGCATTAACATCTCACATATCTTCATGTTTCAGCTTTTTATCATCAACTAGATTATAGTATACTAAAAAATACACATTTTACTAGTTTACATCATTTCAAAATTCAAAACATATATGCCACCTTTTAGTGATTCAAGTTTAAAAGTTGGATTAGTGTTGCTTGTTTCCTTTATAAAGTGACAAAACTTTGTACTTTTACCCAACCTCAAAGAAAAAAATTCATATTTGTTTGATATCCATATGGCATAAAGGGATACAAATTATTAGATATTTCAATAGAAACACTCTTCATTGAGAGGAGTGTCTACTTTGAATAAAGTCCCCCGCATGCATCTCAAGATAAGCATGCCACCACCTTAGTGCTTCCTCCTCTTACAGATTTTAGAAATGATACATGCAATCATTTAGATCGAATTTCAAATATTTTTAAATCTAATTCAAAGGAGGATGAGAGTGCATGTGTCAATCCAAATCCAATTTTTCATTGGGCTACCAACGATGATTTAGTATCCCCTATGAGAAATCAAAGAACAAGGATCCTGGAAGAGAAATATATGATGCCCCACATGCACTCTCAACTACCAAGTTCATTATTCCATTGCATGCCTATGTGGTTCTAGCAGTCGACCCTAAGACTTATGCAGAAGCTATAGGGAATCCTTTCTGGGAAGCTGCCATGGAAGAGGAGTATAACTCCCTCATAGAAAACCAAACTTGGAACTTGGTTCCACCTCCTTTCGGTCACAAGGTTTTTAGATGTAAGTGGGTATATAGTATAAAAAATAAAAATATGGACATGTGAGTAGATACAAAGCAAGGTTAGTAGCCAAAGGCTTTCAACAAGTTTATGACATCGACTTTGATGAGACTTTTGTTCTAGTGGAAAAATAGACTCTATTTAAATGGCTCTTTCCATTGCAGCAACAAAATGGTGGGAGGTTCACCACATGGATTTGAAGAACACGTTTCTTCATGGTGATCTCAAAGAGGAAATCTACATGGAGAAGCTACAAGGGTATGCACAAAATTCATCCAAGTTAGTATGCAGACTCAAGAAGTCACTCTATAGCCTCAAGAAGATACCTAAAGCTTGGTATAATAAAATGGAATCTTATCTACTATCTAAAAATTTCATGCGATACAAATCTGATCTAAATGCTTAGATGATGAGAACATCTAACTCCCTCTTTATCATAGTGCTCTATGTAGATGATCTACTAATAATATGTAGTTCAAACACATCCATTGTTGCAATTAAATCTACTTTGCATGAAATATTTTCCATGATAGACATGGGTCTCCTACACCTTTTCCTTGGACTTGAAATTAGCCATAATGAATTAGGAATAAAAGTTTCTCAATCCAAGTATGTGATAGATCTTCTAGTTTGATTTCACATGGTTGACTACAAGCTAGCAACCACACCTTTTTTATGGGGTAAATCTTGATAATGGCAAAGATACACCATTGGTTGATTGCACACAATATCGTCGGTTTGTTGGGAGTCTTCTTTATCTCTCTCACTCTCATCCAGATCTGTCATATGTATTGGGGGTTATCTCCAAATACATGAAGGAGCCACATGAGTTACATTGGAAATTTTCCAAGTGCATACTATGATATGTCTAGGAAACCATTTGTTATGGGATTCATTATTCAACAAGTTGTACTTTGGATCTCATTGGCTACATTGGATTCGATTGGTTGGTGATAACATTGATTTAAAGTCTACTTTAGCATATGTTATTATCTTGGGATCATGCCCCATTTGTTGGTCAAGCAAGAAGAAATTCTCCATTGCTTTATCATCAGCAAAGGTTGAATATAGAGGTGCAGTCAATGTTAATATTCAAGCCTTTTGGCTGCAAAACTTCCTAACTAAGCTCGGTATCCTCTTTCACCATCTGACTATCATTTGGTGCAATAATAAGAGTACACTAAATTTTTACAGAGTTTCCATATAGCGATAGTGGACCAAACACATCAAGATCCATGTGCATTTGTGAATTGATACATGATGGGGTCATCAACTTGCAGTACTATCCCAATTTTGAATAGACTATTGACATCTTCACAAAGAATTTCACTAAATAAAATTTTCACTCTCTATAAGACCTTCTTGGGGTGAAGGATACTGCAACATAATATCCAAATTTCTCAATTAGTTTTTTTCTAAGGGGGGGTTTTCTTCCCACAAGTTTTTCCCTCTTTCCTCTCTTTAGGATTATCTCCTTAGTTAGACTTAAGGGGGGGTGTTAGAGTAACATAGATAGCAACTTCCTATTTTTTGATAACTATTGTTTTTTATTACTTTGATTTATTGTAAGATAACAAAGGAAACCACACACTGCTCTTTCCTTTTATTCCCATTATTCTCATCCTTTCTTTATTCCTATGGGTGGCTTTAAAAATTTGTATATTTTTCATTTTTAAATATTAATAATCAGAAATTTTGCATTCATTTTCGCTCTAAAATTTGTTGTTTTACAAGTAAGCTCTTTCTTTTTTAGCTAGATCAACTATGCTTTGTTGGTTTATTAAAATTTAATTAGGGATATGTTAAAAGTATGCAAACCATTGGATTTTCATAATCAATAGTTGTGGTGGTTTATATTCAAAGTGATAAAGGTATCACACCCACTCATTGTTTTGAATTGAGAGCTCACTCTTTTCCAAAAGAAATGAAAAATAATTCCAAAGGTTGGAGTGACAAAAAATATAAAAGGAAAGCATTAGTAAAGTTTAATGTCTTTTGGAGTTCTGTGGAAGTGATTTATAATTTAAATATCAATATGAATGCTCTGGTATAGAAAATACAATTATGCTTGCATTCTCACTCGGAAGAGTCTTAATCATGATAGTCTCATAGATGGAGTGGGGGAATTAATGCAGGTGGTTTCATTCCAATTACCATCAAAATTTGACAATTTGAACCTACAAGATTTGAGACATTAATTCCCTACAATAATAATGCAACAATAATGGGTACTTGTGGTTACAACACCTTGTAATGAAAAAATTTAATTTGTGGATAGAATTTTAATCTTGATACCTAAAATGATGTGGTAGACCATGGGTAATTACTATTTTAGTTCTCTCCACTCTCTCTTCTCTTCACTTCCCTATTATATAGTGTAGGAGTAAGGGGGCTCAATTTTCTTGGCAAAACCTTTTTTTCTTAACTCTTTTGTTGTCTGCTACTATGTTAAGTTTGATAGTGGAAATCCACTATTTACATTTGAGTAGCCTTGGTTCATATGTTTGAAAGTGTATTAACCATTTGTAAGTGGATAATTGCGGAAATAGGTTTTTCCTTTCCTTTAGTATTGCAAATGTGTCCTTCCCATTTCTATTAACAATTGAACCCCATACTCTCAATCTCTATGCAACTATCTGAATGTTTTCTATTTGGCACATAGAGTTTTATTAAGTTTTACATGTTTAATTATTTTTCCTTTTTTACCCTTATCAAAATTAGGTTAGTGTAAGAATAAGACAAGAAACTAATATTTTATTATATCCTACAATTTAAATTCATTCACTTGTGGGACTTTTTTTATTTAATGTTCTCTATGTGGCACATGCATTCAACACATTTGGTACATTAATAGGTATTTAGTATTAGTAGTTGTTGAGAAATAAGGTGAAATTTTTGTAAGAATAACTACTACAAGTGCATGGAAGTTTGAAATTCATTTCTTAAACAAGGATTATCATAAGATTGAATTATGTGATCACATAATTCAACAAGAGAAATAAATCAGCAAATCATATCAACACAAGATTTACGTGAAGATTTATTTTTTAAAATTTGGGCATAACAAAAATGAGATGTATTAATCTTCAAAGGAGAGATACATCACACACTAACACAAGATTTATGTGGACAAATATATATTTTTTAAATCCCCATAACATAAATGATAAGTATGTAGTATTCTTCAAAGGAGAGATACATCAAACACTAGCACTCTCTTCACTCTCCAACAAAACTCTATTAGTAAAAATCTACCTATTATAAAATAGTCACTTTAAAGTATTGTCTCATGCCTCTAACTTATAGCGAAATGGGAGAGGAAACATAATTTTCTAAAATAATTTACCATCAAATCATATTAAAATGTGAAAACATCCCATATCCAAAATGAAGATATTCTTTTAAGAATAATAAATATACTCCCAATAATCAATTAATAACAAAAATTTAACCTTCATGCCAATAATATATGACATATTTGACTTGTAACTCCACCATAGCAGCTCATATCTTAAGATATGAATAAAAAATCATCACCCAACTCATATGAGATCCACCAACAACATCCAATATTCTCCTTTATTCAACTATCAGATCCAAGTTGATAAATTTTCTACAAATAGGTTTATAACTACCTTCTTTATAAATTAATATTGTGTGGTGTAAAATATGCATATTAGGAAGATAAAACTAAACACACATCAATGAAACATATTACATTCATGAAATTGAAATAACAAAGAAAGCTACTATAACTATTCATTCAAAGTCATTCCATTTTCCTCTATTCTCAGTGATCTCTCAATTCATGCTCTCAGATTTGTATGTTGCACATGAATCTACAAGATGGAAACCTAAGAAACAAGATGCTATATGAAATGCAAAGCTAAATGCCTACATCTACATGTTTTTGGTATTTTTGATTGCAATGTTAAATGTTATGATGTAATGCTACTATATTCCAAATGATGCTAAGATGATTGTTGTGATGAGGATGTAATTCAAAATGAAATTATGAATGAAAATGAAACAATTAAGATGCTAAAACTAAAATTTCCATGATAACACTAATATGAACTAAAATGCTAAATCCTAACTAAATTTCACTCAAAATTCTCTTAATTGCCAATATGATTTATGCAGCATAAGTTTATGATCAAAATCCCTTTTTATCAAAATTTGTAGAATGATCTCTTATTTATGGATTTTTTCAAGCCTAGGATGAGGTGGAAAAGATGAACGGTTGAGATTATGATCCTGGGACATCAACAATGGAGCACAAAGAGGTTGGAGGAATTCATGGAGGCTGCTCCATTTGGAAGGGAAAATCGTCCAAGTGTCAAAGATCATCAATTAGAAAGAGGAGCCATGTGTATCCAAGGAGGTTAGGAGGTTAGAAGAATATTTCTAGTTTAGAAATTAGAAATAAAAGAATTCATGTGACATGTGATGATGTGGAGGATGAGTTGGAGGAAGTTAGAGAAATATGGAGAAATGTGACAAATTTGAATTAAAAATTCAAATTTAAATGAAGGAGGGGAATAATCAAATAACAAATTATTTAAATTTGTGTACTTAATTAATTCAAGAGGGGAGATGATTGTTGAATAGAAGAGTTAAAGAGGTGAACTATACAAATAAATCTATCAATTTATTTATAAAAGTAGATGAACTAAGATTAATTAATCAATAACTAGTATTTAATTAATTTGTGCTCCAGACCATTTTTATGTGTATACATTTTACTCCTCTTTGAAGTGATGTGTTTACACATTTCTTCAAAGAAAAATTTGACGGACCATGATGATAAAAATTTCAACATGCCCCAGATGCTGATTTTGTAGTGATGATTGATGTAAGCCCCCTCGAGAAATAGATTGGTGATTTTTTTCTGAATTTTTTTATTTTTAGAATTTAAAAAAATTTGATGATTTTTTATGATTTTGAAGGTTTTAGGATGTTTCGCCAATTTATCTCCTAAAAATTGTTGTGAAATCTGCCCCAGTTGATTAATTGATTGAATTTAGCCCTTATGAAAAATAAAATAAATCAATGCCACTTAATTACCCACTTTAATAACCCCTTTAATAGGTAAAAAGTGAAAAAGAAGCTCATTTGTGCATTTATCATTTGAAAATTTGAGAGAGAGATTGAGAAACTTTGAGCAGTCAGAGAAAAATGGTGATCCCAATTTAGACTCATCGATTCAAGCGTGTGTGGTGGCACAACCGCCCGATAGCATACGAACCTCCGGTATGACTTTCGAAAACCCTCTTTTGTGAATTTTGAAATGATTTTCCTCAATTTTTAAAATATTTTTAAATTTTGCGTTCAAAAGTTTTAGTGCATCTGTATGATAGAATAGAACATAGATGACCTGTTTTAGTGCATAGGTTTAAAGATTTGGTGCATCCATGACCCGATGTAGAGCATTGATTAGGAAATTTAGTGCATAGGTTGACCAAGTCTTAGGCTGGATAAAGTGGGGAATCCATGTACTTGAGTAACACATCCATAGGATTAGCACATATGTCGATTGTTATAGTGCATCGGTATGAAAACTTGGCACATTCATTGAATTAGCGCATATGTCAACTGTTATGGCGCATAGATCAAGTTTTCTAGTGCATCAGTTTTTTAGCACATAAAAGCGTATTTTTGGCGCATCCATGCCAGAATAGAAGATTTATTTTTTTCTCCTTGTTGTCAATCGTTTTCGATCATGTCAGCCTTTGAGTTGATGTTGATTGATGATGTTGATAGGTTAGATGATGATTGATCTCATGATAGATGAGATTCAATGATTGATTGATGATAATTGTCCTCATGATAGGTGAGGATCAATGATAGGTTGATTGATTAACCTCATGATAGAGAAGATGCCTTGATAGATTGATAGGTGGATGGGTTGATTACTTGATTTGATATCATGCTGATTTTTCAATTTTTGATGATGATAGGAGAGTGATTTAGGAGTCCTGATGTCTTAGGAGCGATTCTTGAAGATGTGGGATATGAACCCACAGATAGTACAGGTTGACATGGATGTGATTGAGAGATGTGGGTTGTACTACTTGATTCACATGCCCCAAGTTAGGATTAACCGGACACTATTGACAACACTAGTAGAGAGGTGTCATAGTGACCACAACACTTTCCACCTTGTGACTGGTGAGATGATTGTGATGTCGGAGGACGTATATCAGATTCTTTGAATTCCCATTGTTGGAGAAGTTGTTGTGTATGATGTCACCGATCAGGGAGGCATAGATGCCCTACATAGGATTTTCCATGATGATCATATAAGTGGGTATGAGCTACTATGGTAGGGGTTATTTGAGAGTTAAACCCCATTACCTTCTATACTTGCTAGATTTTTTGGTGGTTTCTTATGTCCTGACCATAATTTGAAGGGACTTTCGGTGGGATGGGGTAGGAAATTGAAGTGGATGATACTATAGGGGACTCAATATTCTTGGGTTTCATGCATGATTTCCCACCTTTATCATGACCTTCATTAGGTGGTTTACCTTGGAGCTGCCAACCTATTTGTGGGGGTCACATTACTTCAGATTTGGGCATGGGAGCACATAACAGTGACATAGCCAGTTGTGGACATATATCGGCCACATGGGAGACCTTATGTTTATTGATACAATGGGCCAATTGTCTAGCATAAGCTGGGAAAACTACCTAGATACTGTTACATGGTAGTCGTACCTGGACTGTGAGCAGTGGGTTGAGGATCATCTAGAGACTCCCTATGTATGCATCGCCAGATTTTTGATTGGGCAGACACAATTCATTATTGAGAGATTTCTTGTGGGTAGAGTACACATACAGTATGGTAGGGTATAGGGTATGCCACAAGGAGTGTCCCACTATGCTCGTAGACATCAAGATATACCAGATTGGGTTCCCCGGTTATCATATGATGTGGCTTATCAGGAGTAATTTGTCTTAAAATTAGTGCCATGGGATTATCATCTTGAGGTCATAGATGCCATTATGTCAGATCTTATTCTCAGTATTTTTTCACACATCCATTTTTGAGACTGTTGAATCTTGATGAGCTAGTGTCAGTGTTGGATGATGAGGAGAGGCAGGGGTGATGGGGATGGGGATGGGGATAGAGATGGAGGAGGAGGTAGAGATGGTGGTGGAGGTGGAGGAGGTAGATCAGCTTTTGATGTGTAGGACTTTTTCATACCTCAGAGGAGGAGATCCCTGGTGGCTGCACCATAGGAGCATGTACAGATTAGGGTGACTACTCAGTAGTAGTAGGCATAGATCATTTCTTCATAGGAACAGCTGATTCAAGCGTAGGGATAGGTTAGTTCAAGCCCAAGCATAGTTGCAGGTATAGGAGTAGGCATAGGCCTAGATTGCAACATTGATAGTAGAGAGGGATGCAACCCGACGACAGGGGGAGATGATAGTGGTTGTAGCTGATAGACTCTAGAGAGTAGTTGAGGGAGCTAGAACAAGGGATCTAGTCAAAGAGCTTCGTCACTCTACCAAGGAGGTAGAGTAATACTAGGGCAGATACTATGAGGCATTTCCCACTGAGAGGAGAGCGAGCTATGCTTAATCAAGATCTGGTCAGACTCAGTCGAGGACCACTAGTAGGGGTGTTACTCGGCCACTTCCGAGGGGTCCACCGAGCGGAGTTCAAGGGGAAAGTCCATCAGGGGCAGGAGGTGTAGGAGGATTAGAGAGGCCTACGACATCTAGATGTAGAACTACAGGGTCTCGAGGTCATGCTTGATGTATTGTTGATACACTGTATACTGATTCAGAGACCTGATATTGCCACATTTTTGGTGTTGTATCATTTCTCATTTCTTGACATCACTGTACACTTTGACATTATTATTTTGAGGTTATATATATAAGATGCAGCGAGGATTAGTGATCTATGATGTGTTTATGCTTTTATGATGGATGTTTATGATGGATGCATTTTATTTTATGTGCTATATGTCATGCGATGTTCTATATGATTATGCCATGTTTTATGTATGGATCCATTTATGCGATGTTGATGTATGATTCCATGTTTTTGGATGATGCTTTTATTATGATGTATGAGATGGATGCAGTTATGCAAATGATATGATATGCATTATGTTTTTGTATATGACCTAAATGTATGACCAAATGTATGTTATGGATGAATGTATAAATTATGATAATGTATGGATTATGATGTTATTATATATGGATGCATTTATGATATGGATGAATGGGAGAATTTATTACAGCATGTATGGCTAGATGGTTTGTGATAAATGGATGATGATGGATGCATGATGAATGATTTAAGATAAATGTTTTCTTTTGGATTTCATGATGCGAATATATGATCTAAATGCGCAAATATGAATGATTTACTTTTGGATATGGTAAATAAAAATGTATGGATATATGATAATGCATGTATTTATGATGAATGGAAATATATGGATGTGACATGTACTGCGCTTTTACATGCGATGAATGTTATTATGTCAATGCAATGCAATGCACTTTTCTTTATTTTTGGTATTTTTCTAATGCACATATATGACCTAGATGTATGAATGTGAATGACTTATGATGGTGCATGGATTATGATGTTATTATGACAATCATTATGATGAATGCATATATGAATGGTTTATATATGACCGAAAGAATGAATTTATTATAATATCAATGTATGATCTGAATTATGAATGATGATGTTATTATGCATAATGCTTTATTTTTGGGGTTATACAATGTAATGTAAATGTGTGATGAATGCAAAATGTGTGATAGATGCATGGATTTATGGATTATAATTCCTTGTTTTATAATGCTTCTACCATGATGGATATATGAATGGATGCATGATAATACATTTTAATGATATGATATGGAAATGCAAATGAATGATATTTTTTTATGTCAAGTGTACTCAATCTTTTAGTGAGACATAACATCATGTTGAGAGTAGCCACCTTTGGAAAAATCTATAATGTAAATGCAAAACTAATATGAATGGAATCCTATCTATGCAATATTGAAATCTGATTTATTATGCTTGGTATCATCATTGAGTGTTTTATTATGTTGAAAGTTAGTACAAACATCGTTGGTATAATTAGACCATGATGACCTGAGTACAAGTTCCATACAACCTTTGTTGAGATTTGATAGTACAAGATAACACAAGCATCTAGGTATAATTGGACCAAGATGACCTGAGAATCACTTGCATAAATAGACAAGAGTTAATCATTTTCCCATACAAATTCAAAATTCGATCAATGATACTTTGTAGAGAATGTCCCATGACAATTTTCACAATATTAATGATTGACTCATAGACAACAGACAAAGAAAATATCATTCTCAATGATAACCCCTCTAGTTCATGACATTATCGAGGTACGCCAAAGAAATGATAACAACAATCAAGATAAAACAATTTGAAGATTTGTGCAAAAGTGATCCAACCATGATTCAAAAGATAACCATCCAATGAGATTGGATTTGATTGTCTTGATGTTTGATTGGGATGGTCTATTGTTTGATTGATCATGATTGATGTTAAATTTGATGTTTAGAGTGATTGTTTTTTTTGTTGAGTTTACCTTGTTGTTTGTTTCTCTTGTTGTTTTAAGCTCAATGGTTATTTTCCCCCAGGGAAAATCAGGATTTTACCCCTAGTGAGAAACAAACCAATTTATTATGGATATGTACAATGATAACCAAGCCAAGGTGGGACACAACCGCAACAATTGGATATGGAAATGAAGCTTGTTGTATGATAGGGGTGAATGCACAATGATAACAAAAGAGAACAATCAACACACATTCCAATAGATGAAAAAACCAACTCATCATTAATAGCATCTATTGCCAAGTTTTCACCATTTGTTTTTATTGCAATTTTTAAGATTTTATGATCTTTTTGCTGTTACCAAAATAACTTTTTTCTAGGTTTTCACTAAGATAACGATTTTATTTTTATTTTTTAAAAATGATCTTTTTTATTTTTTTTGTCTTTCACCAAGATGCCTATCTACTAGGTTTTCATCAGGGCGACTAGTTTTTCAAGATATTTTTTGCTTTTTATGGATTTTTTTTAGGACATTTTTTGATTTTTATGGATTTTTTCAAGACTTTTTTTTATTTTTATGATTTTCTTAGGAATTTTAAGCATGCACCAGATGCATTATGTGTAGAACTTCTTCAAATGAATGTTGTTCATTAGTTCTTCAAATAGTTCCCCTTCTAGTGTAGACAGTTGATATGCCCCTGATCCAAAGACTGATACGATAACAAAAGGACCTAACCAATTTGGTTCAAATTTTCCTTTATTTTATCGATCTTGTTGATTATAGGGATTTTCCTTTAGTACTAGATCACCTACCTGAAATGTCCTTGGTTTAACCTTGTGATTGTAGCCCCCAGAAATTCTCTATTGATATGTTTTTAGGTGATCCATTGCAAGCTGACAATGTTCATCCAACAATTCTAGCTCCTGTAGTCTAGACACTCGATAATCTTCATCTGAAATGAGACCTTTTAGTGACACACAGAGTGATGGTATCTCAACCTCAATAGGCAAGATAGCTTTAGATCCATATACAAGGGCATATGGAGTGGCTCTTGTGGGTGTTCGAATACTGGTACAATAGGCCCACAAGGCAAGGTTCAACTAGATATGCTAATCATGTCCAATATCATTGACAGTTTTCTTTAGAATCTTAAGGATAGTTTTGTTTGAGGCCTTTTCTTGGCCATTTCCTTGATGGTAATATGGTGTATGAAACCGATGTTGGATATGGAACCTTTCACAGAGTTCTTGTACGTCTAGATTCTTGAAAGGTCTACCATTGTCAGTGACAATGGATTAAGGGATACCATACCTACAGATTGTGTAGTTTAGGATGAACGATGAGATATGCTTTCCTATGATGGTAGTTAAAGGTACAAATTTGACCCACTTTGTAAAGTACTTTGTGGCTATAATGACGAACCTGTGTCCATTGGATGATGATGGGTGAATTTTACCTACAAGATCCAATCCCCACAAACAAAATGGTCATGTTGATGCAAAGGGCTGCAACTCTTTTGTTGGAGCATGGATAAGATTACTGTGGATTTGGAATTTCTAACATTTTTTGATAAATTAGAAGGAATCCTTCTCCATATTCGGCCATTAATACCCCAAACAGAAGAGTTTATTAACAAGGGTTAGACCACTTGAATGAGTGCCACAAATACCTTCATGGACTCCTTGCAAAGTCATTTCAGACTTGTTGCATTCTAGACATTGTAAGAGAGTTCCATCAATACCTCATCGGTAGAGTACATCTGCTATAAGGGTATGTCGGGCAGCTTGATAGATGAATTTTTCATTTTTGGTTTTGGGAGAGATTGGGAGGAAGGATATTATAGTTTAGATAGGTTTAGATCTTCCCATAGATCGAGATATTGGCATCAACTAGGTGACATATGAGTTGGGACTCAAGATCATCATAGGCAAGGGTAAATAGTTGTTCCACCATGAACTCATAACGACTTCATTTTTCTAGAATTTGTAGAAAAGAAGCAATGGTAGCCATAGCATTGACAAATTTGTTGTCAATCTTTGGGATTTGAGAAAATTTAATGTAATTTTTTTTTTCTTGAATTCATCAATCATTCTTTTATAGGGCATTAGTTTTTCATCCTTTGTTTGGTAATCATCATTTAATTGATTAATGACTAGTTGAGAATCCCCATAGACTTGCAATTCTATGATTTTCCATTCTACAACTATCTTGATGTTGATGATGAGCACTTCATATTCTATAATTTTTTTGGTATAGGGGAACATTAGTCAGTATGATTTTGAAATAGTATGCCCTTGAGGAGTAATGAATAGAATTCTCACTCTGGGTCTGTGTTAAGTATATGAGCCATCAAAATACAATACCCACTGCTTTTTTGTTATAGTAAGAACATCTACATCTAGAAATTCAATGTGTAAGGGATGATCATCATATTGGATGAGCATCCACTGCTTGGCCTTTGATTGATTTTCTGTCGACATATTGGATGTCAAAGTCACTGAGTATCATTATCCACTTGGCTAATCTTCCTGTCAAGTTTTCTTTGCTGAGGAGATATTTCAACGGATCTATTTTAGCTATGAGTTTGATTGTGTGAGTCAACATATAGTGTTGCAATTTTTGTGCAGAAAACACTACTGCTAGACAAGCTTTCTCAATGGATGTATAGTTGATTTCATAGTCGTTTAGGGTTCTATTGATATAATAGATTGTTCTCTCCTATCCTGTTGAATATTCTTGTGCCAACAAAGCTCCCAATGACCAATCAGTTGTGGCTATATACAATAGGAGATGTTTTCCTTGTACTAGTGGTGCTAGGGCGGGTGGACTCATCAGGTATTGCTTCAATTGATTGAAAGTTGCCTCAAATTTCTTGTCCCATCGAACGGAAACATTTTTGTGCAGAAAGTGAGTAAAAGGATGGGTCTTATCAGCCAGTTGTGATATGAATCTTCTGATTGACTAAAATTTTCCTTGAAGGGACCTTAACTGATTGATATTCTTCGAAGGTGGAATTTCCATGATAGATTTTACTTTTGTAGGGTCTACCTCAATGCCTTTCTTTGACACTATGCATCCCAATAGCTTTGTTGATGTTACCCCAAACACGTATTTCTTTAGATTCAAGGAGACATTAAACTTCTCTAATCGGGTGAAGATTTTGTCTAGTATCTCCAAGTGTCCTTCTCTAGTGAAAGACTTAGCCAACAAGTCATCCACATAATCTTCCATAAAGGTATGCATCATGTCATGAAAAATGGTTGTCCTGGCTCTCTGATATGTGGCTCTTGCATTCTTTAATCTGAAGGGCATGATGTTCGAGTAGAAGGTGCCCCAAGGGCAAGTGAAAGTTATTTTATCCTAGTCTTCAGGTGCTATCTTGATTTTATTGTAGCCAGAAAATCCATCCATGAGTGACAAAATTCCATGACCCACTATTAAGTCTATGATGATATCAATGTTTGGCAAGGGAAAATCATTTTCAGACAAGATTTTTTGAGGTCTCTAAAGTTTGTACAAATCCATATGGTTCCATTAGGCTTTTAAATAGGTACAATGTTGGATATCCACTCCACATAATCAATGGGTCTAATGAATCCTACATCCAATAATTTCTTTAGTTTTGCCTTCACCAATAAGGCAATGTGAGGATGCATTTTTCTCAAATTTTGCTTGATTGGTTTGACTCTTGGAGGGAGAGAAAAGTGGTGCATGATGAGATCTAGGTCTATCCCTAGAATTTTGACATATGACCAAGAAAATTTGGTTTTCTGCTCCTCAAAGAAATTGATGAAATTAGGCTTCTCTTGTTTTGTCAAGGATTCTGCTAGATGGAGAGGTTTCACTGTGTCTGCATTGCTGATATTGATGGACTGTGTTGGCTTGATCAAAAATTTGGATCTTTCTTGTAAATTTTATAGGAGAGTGTCAAATTTCCCATCCTTCGGTACCTCAAAGGGGTTTTCACCGTCAGATGCGCTCTTTATTTTCATTCTTTCTTGATTTGATACTGCCATGGAATGGTTTTAACCATTAGATCTTTCTTTTGTTTTACTTATTTTGCAACTGGGAAATTTGGCACTCCCTTATCTGGAAGCTTTGTTATGATGTTCAATGGTGGATTCTATTTCAAGATTAACAGCACAAAGGAATTTGATGATGGCCTCGTCATTTGAAAAGGTGGGGATATCAATAGATTCAATTTGGGTCCAATCTATGAGTTCAAGATGTACCAATGGTAGGGAATCGTCAGATGGGTTTAGGTCAGAGTTTGTAAGGGTCCTGATGGTGACATCATCATTGAGAAATACTATGGGAAGGTCAAGGTCTATGATGTTACTCTCTTCCGAGTGATCCATCTCACTAGGAGTCTGATCGTCTTCACTTGAGCTGTGGATATTTTGTGATCCTAATTCAAGTGGTCTCGGCCCTGAGCTTTGTCCCTCCTCGAGTGTGGGTGTATACTTGTGTACCACATCAATGTCCTTATCATAATAGGACTCTTCTGATAGTGAAGCCCGTTCATATTCATTGGAATTAGTTTCATAGTGATCACTAGCTTGGAGCTGTAGGATCCGTTCAACAAACTTCTATTTTATGTCCTCCTTTGTTTCTTCATCCTTTTGATGCTCTTTATACCCCAACCCTGTATTGTCTTTTTGATTGATCATGATGGGTTGGATGGGTTCCACGATGCCTTATTTTCTTTTACCAATAGGTCCTTTTCCCTCATATCCCATCTTTTCCAAGATTGGAAATTCTTTGTCGTACTAAGTGGTTTGGACATTAGCCATTGTTGCTTGAGATTTAGTTTCGTCCTTGTAAAGCCAATTCAAAATATCTTTGTCATCAAATTCTTCTGCTTGAGTGCTTTCTTTTATAAATCGACCATAAAAAAGTGTGACAAGTTATGAGGATCATTGTGATGAGGTTTATGGTTTTCTATAGGACTTTGGTGAAGATAAATGTGAAAGACAGGGATTTATCAATGGAATATTCACCCACACATTTGTCTTTGACTTGGACTTTCTTCTCAATTTTTTTGGGTAGGGCATCAAGTTGGGCCTCAAAATTGGTGGATGTAGAGGGGCTAGCTTCTTCCTTTTTTTTGGGCTACTTGGATTAGGAACTTGATTGGCTTCCTTCATTGGAGGATGTGACTGGCAACTTTGACAAGGGATTGGCTTGACTTGAATTACTGGGAATGTCAGATCTAGAGGTGAGAGCTTCTCGGTTATGAGGCACAAATACATCTTGGACTGACTTGAGGGTATTTCAATATTGAGGGCTATTAGAATCAGCAGGAATGGTAATCTCTTTCCCATTGCAATGAAAATTTAGGCATTGATGGTATGTTAAGGGGACTACCTACATTCTATGGATCTAAGGACGACCCAAGAGTATATTATATGTTAAGTCTTTATCCAGGACTTGAAAAATCATATTTTTTGAATTGGCCCTACCTGAATTGGAAATATAATTAGGCCCTTTGAAGCTCTTTCCTCATCATCATATGCTTTAATGGTGATCTTTTTCCTTGCATCTATTGCATTTTCAGAGAAACCCAGTGCACGAACAAGCTTTAAAGTACATATATTAAGACCGGATCCTTCTTCTATTAGGACCTTGATGTGGAGTGTTGTGTTATGTGGATGGGTGAAATACATGTCATCCTTCTCTAAAAATGATAATCAATGAGGTGCAACCAGATGCTCCACCATGGCTTGGAAAGTGCAAACTTCCAAATCATTTGGTACTGTTGTATCAACTAGAGCTTTTTCCAAAGTCTCCTTATGGGCAGGTGAGATCTTGAGAAGCTCCAATATTGATATTTGCACGAAAATATTTTGGAGCTAATCAACAATTTTATATTGATGAGATGGGGCAGTGAGTGTCTTAGAGGTGATTCCTTTTAAAACATATTTAGATCGTGCCCTCATGGTCGCATTCATAGGCACATTGTCTTGTTTTCCTTTGATTTTTATGGCATTGATTTGATTATCTGTTACAACCATGTCTTGTTGGATATGGACTTGATTACAGAGGATGTTGGTGTCACTATTTTTTTTCATCTATGATGGTATCTTGTCCATATTGAATGGGAGGATCGTTAATTGGATTGTTAACTGCAACAATTTGTGGTGTGTTATTGATCTCAATGTCACTTGTTTGGTCTTAAACAATTGAAATATGATAGATGATAATTTCATGAACATAGTTTACACTTTTTCCTTTGTCATTTTTCGTAGAAGATTCCCCTTTGTCATAATTTGGTAAGGGGTTCTTGAATACCCCATGATCAAAGTTGGTTTAGAGTCCTTCTATTTGTATGACATTATTGTCAATCAAGTCTTGTACCTTGTGTTTTAATTGCATGCAACTATTGGTTAGGTGACCTTGGCATCAGTGAAATACACAACAGTGGGCCTCATTCCACCATGATGATTTCACTTTTGGTTCAAAACCTCAGGTGTCGGGTAGAGTGATAATATTTTCTGCAAGAAGTTCTTTCAATGCGGATCCATATGATTGTCCGAAAGGTGTTAACTTCCTATAGTTGTTCATGTTGGAAAAACAAGGATAGACAACTGAGAGGGGGGTGAATAAGTTGTTTCCAAAATCAAACTTATTCAAAATTAATCAACCTTAAATCTCAGATCTGATAATTAACAGTGCAAGCATAAATCAATAACACATCAGAGACACATGACACCAAGATTTAATATGTGGAAACCCTGTTAGGGGAAAAACCATGGTGGATGTTAGTCCACAAGATTATACCCTGTTAGAAGTATAATGAAGAATAAAAAAGGAATGGACTTGCAATCAGGCACACTACTTAGAGCTTATTGCTGAGAGGAAGGCTCACTACCTTACATTCAATAATCAAATTAAATCCATCTGATGAGTTTGAACTGAGAAATTAGCTTCTACAAAAGCCTAATTACAATTCTGATTAGGCACACAAAAAATTCTAAACTCTTCCACACTCTGCTCAATCTTCTTCAAACTTTTCTCTACTCTTGAATGATTTGACCTTTATTCACACATGTAAATCACTTGCACACACTGAGAATTGCTTCAAAATGAGGAAAACAACCATTGTTATATATCCTCTACACAGATTTACATCAACTACTTCATTGGCCACAAATAAAGAATGAATTACAACTATCAGCCTCAATACATGAATAAATCTTAATGCGCACTGACAAAAGTTGGTCACAACATAGTGGGGACCCAAACAAACACCTTTGAACACACCAAACAATAAAATATTAATCTTCATGGATCCACAACACGCTACCATCATCATGTCGGCCAAGAACATGAAAACTCAAGCACACATTGGGAAAATCTTCGATCATGAACACTCTGATCAATGCGAATGTACAAAAAGGATAGAATTCCGTCTAGAATCATCCATGAACATCAATAATACATTCATAACAACTAAAATCACCAAAATTTCATCCTCTTCATCCAAGAACACCTACTACAGTAACTAAATCACTATAGGAGCATAGATCTTCATAACTTCCACAAATCTTGATGCGAACCTCTAAAAATTTTGGACAAGATACTAGAAAGTTTCAGCAACAAATGTTTTGAAGTGCACCTTTAGATTAGCAACTTACAACTCTTTCCACCATTTTAACCTTCTTAGCTTCACTAGCTACCTACTATATATTAGTTACAATTTTCTTAATATCCTCGACATATACAGCCTTCAAAATCACCAATTCTAATAGTGTATATATCAATGACAACCAAATATCAGAAATGCAACCACAACATCCAACAATATCCCCCTTTGGCATTGATGGCAACACATGATGTGAAAAATAATGCCATCAACCCAACTAGCTCTTCTCCAACAATCTCCCCTGAGATTATGCACTCTTTTCCTATTTCCTCCTTCTCCTATGTTTTTCACATTGCTCTTCTCTCCCCCTTTGACATCAATGGAAAAGGTACACATGCTCTGATCATATATTTGAATCATTTGGCTCCTCTTTCGAAGTAGTAGCCACCACAACATTAATCTAGAATAAGATATGGCTATGAATTCATGGATTGATGCAAAGACCTGCATCTTAGTTCTTATTAGGAGGGGAAATCACCCCTAACTTGCCTCTAAGGTACTTAAAAGTATCCTTAGGCAACAGATTAGTAAAGATGTTTGCAATTTTCTCCTTGGTAGGTATATACTCTAGTCTAACTTATTTTTGACTTACTTTGTCTCTCAAGAAATTATATTTGATGGATGTATGATTTATCTTTGAATGCAGCACTGGATTCTTGGAAATATTAATGGCACTTGAATTGTCACAAAATATGGCAATGGGTTCTTCATACTCAATTCTGAAATCTCTCAACATTTGCTTCATCCACAATACTTGGGTACAACTATTTGCAGTAGCAATATATTCTGCCTCAGTAGTAGACAATGAAATGAAATTATGCTTTTTTCTTAGCCAAGATACCAACTTCTTCCCTAATAAGAATTTACTGCCACTAGTACTCTTCCTGTCATCCACATCTCCTGCCCAATCAACATCAATGAAAGCACTCAGGATAAGATCATCATCCCTAGGATACCAAAGACCAAGATCAACTATCCCTTTTAGGTATCTAAAAATTATTTTCACAGCAGTCACATGAGACTCTTTAAGATCAACTTGAAATCTAGCAACCATGCATACAACATTCATTATATTTGGCCTGGTTTGAGTCAAATAGAGTAATCCACCAATCATGGACCTGTATCTTATCTGATTTTCTTTAGGAGAATCATCATTCTGTGTAATTTTGCATCCAGTTAACATAGGTGTACCAACTGGCTTTGAATCTTCCATGCCAAAAAAAATCAGTAGTTCTTTCACATACTTAGACTGAGATATGAAAATTCCATCATCTAACAGAGTGATTTGTAGTCCCAAAAATAATTTCAGCTCTCCTATCATTGACATTTCAAACTCACTTTTCATTTCATAAGAAAAATACATAGACAAATCATCATCACCTTCAAAAATAATTTCATCAACAAAGACTTCAATGATCAATTCTTTATTTTGATCCAACTTTAAATACAAATTTTTGTTAGCAGTACCTTTATTGAATCCAAGTTTCAATAATTATTTGTCCAGTCTAGCATATCAATATTTAGGGGCTTGTTTAAGTCCATATAGGGCTTTCTTCAATGGAAATACCATTTAATTTTCATCAGTCAATTGAAATCCATCTAGTTGTTCAACATAGACTTCTTCTTCTAGCTCACCATTTAGAAATGTTGACTTTACATCCATCTGATAGACTTTATAATTCTTGAAAGTAGCATAAGCAAGAAATAATCTTAAAGCTTCAATTCTAGCAACAAGAGCAAAATTTTCTTCAAAATCAATACCTTCCATCTATGAGTACCCTTTGCAAACCAATCTTGCTTTGTTTCTGACCACTTCACCTTGCTCATTCAACTTATTTTGAAACACCCACTTGGTTCCAATCACATTTTTGTTCTAAGATCTAGGAACAAGATCCCATGTATCATTTTTATCTATCTGCATTAGTTCTTCTTTCATGGCTTCCATCTAATATTCATCTTTGCATGCTTCATTGATATTACTAGGCTCAACTTTGGAAATTAGACAATATTCTTCCAAAATTCTCCTTCTAGTTTGCACACCTTTGCTCTTATCTCCTACGATGTGACTGTCAGAGTGATTTCGCCTTACATATTTGGGAGTTTTAGGGTTTTCTCTAACTTCTTGTTCTTGTGTTCTTTCTTCTGCACTTCTGCTAGTATCTTCCTCTTGATTCCCTTGGTTCATCAGAACAATCTGAAGTTGATTTTGTATCTGAAAATTATTTCCATTGTTAGTATTTTTATGTTGATCATCTGATTCATATCCACTGCATTTGGATGGTCTAACAATATCTTCATCAACTTTGACATTTTCACTTTCAACCATTTTCTTTAACCTCTTATTAAAGCATCGATAATCTTTTCTTTTAGTAGAGTAGCCCAAAAAGATTCCTTCATCACTCCTAGCATCAAACTTTCCTATATCATCTCACTTGATGTAGCATTTTCTTCCAAAAAAATTGAAATACTTGACAGTAGGCTTATAACCAAACCATAGCTCAAAAGGTGTCTTACTAGAATTAATATTGACATTAACCCTATCAATGGTATACACAGTAGTACTTATAGCTTCTCTCCAATAGGAATGAGGAACATTTCTTCCAACATCATGGTTCTAGTAGCGTCTAGAAGGGTTTTGTTCATTTTTTCAACAACTCCATTTTATTGAGGGGTTCAAGGAGCAAAAAATTGTCTTTGGATTCCATTCTCTTCACAGAAAGAATTGAATTCCTGGGAAGTGAATTCACCACCTCTGTCTGACCTTAGGCATTTGATCTTTTGACCTATCTCATTTTCAACCATAGCTTTGAAACTTTTGAAATTTTCTAATGCTTCATGTTTTTCTCTTAAGAAAGAAACCCATATCATTCTAGAATAATCATTAATGAGCAGCATAAAATAAATTTCACCTTGTAGACTTTTGGTTCTCGATGTACCACATATATTAGTATGTATCAAATCTAATACACCATTAGAGCTATATTGTTTGCCCCAGAAAGAATTTCTTGTCTGATTTCCCATTTGACATTTCTTGCACATAGTGTTAGTAGGCTTCACTAACTTAGGATGATCTCAAACTGCTTGAGTGGAGCTTATCTTGACAATTTTATCAAATTTCACATGAAACAACCTCCTATGCCACAACCAGCTTACATCAATCTGAGCAATTAAATAACTTTCACTAGCAACACTCAAATTAAAGATATTACCTTTTGTCTTTGTACCTAAAGAAATCATATTTTCAGAACTAATCCTTATTCTTCACTGACCATCTTTGAATTGAAGATTGTAACCCTTGTCTACCATCTGTCCAACACTTAACAATTTATACTTTAAGCCTTCTACATAAAGAACATCATCATTATTGTGCTTACCACCAAAATAAATAATGCCTTTGCCACAAGTCATACCAAAACTATTGTTTCCAAATGTTACAACACCACCATCATAGTCTTTTGATCTTACGAACTTGATTTTATCGCCAGTCATATGATGTGAACATCCGCTGTCAATTACCCACTCATCCTTTTCTTCAATTTTTGCTGCAAGAGGTTTCTCAATATTCATATTACTAGTAGATTTAGTGGACACCTGACCATTTTGTTTGGTAGCAATGAATACCCATTCATCTTCATTTCCATTTTCTTTATTAGATTCTTCATCAATTACACCTTCTTCAGCATAATAGCATTTCCTTTGAAATCTAATCTTCTCAGGTTTGTACTTAGAAACTCTTTCAAGACATCTAGATGAAAAATGACCTATTTTACTGCAAGAAAACATTTAATAGGTAAATTTCCTTTGTACTTACCATGACCTCTGGCTACTCTTTTCATAATGAATGCTTCCAATTCTTCTAATTCTTTTTTCTTCATATTCAATCTTTTTCATTTCATATTCATATTTGAATGTCCTTTTGGAACTCTCAACCAGATTGTATCTTTGTTGGATTTTTCCAGATACAGTAGCTTTGAATGTAGACTCAGTCTTAGGAGTAGATTCACCAAATTAACTTAACTCAAAGGCAGCAAGTTTTCCAATCAACATGTCTCTTGTAATATTTTTCATTGTCCCAAGTTCATCAATAGCATGAGCTCTTGTTTTGGAGGGAGGCACATATCTAAGTATCTTAGCCACAATTTCTTCTTCATCCAAGGTTCCACTAACACATCTAATGCTCATCACCAACTCATTTATCTTATGAGAAAAAGAGAGGATATTCTCATCTTCACTCATCTTCATGTCTTCCCACTTGCTTTTTAAACTTTGTAGTTTAGCACTTTTCACTAGTGCATCTCCTTCATACAATGTTTCAAAAAATTTCTAGATCTAATATGCAGTCTTCAATCCTAACACATTTGTCATCTCTAAATTCTTCAAAGCACTCAACAATGCTTCAATAGCCCTCGTATTAGCTTCTACTTGCTTGATCTCATCTTCAAAGGAGGGACCATTCTGAGGAATAGGAGGGGACCATTCTGAGGAATAGTATATGCACTTTGTGTAATCTTCCAGAAATGTTCTCCAATGCACTTCAAATGACACTCCATTCTGAATTTTCATATAGAGTAGTTTTTACCATTGAATTTGGGACTATCCTTCTCATATGATGCCATCTCGGATCCCCTCAATTTTTTAGGCTTCTTCAGAGGAACTAGCTCTGATACTAATTGTTGGAAAAACAAGGATAGACAACTGAGAGGGGGGTGAATCAGTTGTTTCCAAAATCAAACTTATTCAATATTAATCAACATTAAATCTTAGATTTGATAATTAAAAGTGCAAGCATAAATCAATAACACATCAGAGACACATGAAAACCAATATTTTATACATGGAAACCCTGTTAGGGGAAAAACCATGGTGGATGTTAGTCCACAAGATTATACCCTGTTAGAAGTATAATGAAGAATGAAAAAGGAATGAACTTGCATTCATGCATAATTCCTAGAGCTTACTACTCAGAGGAAGGCTCACTACCTTACATTCAATAATCACATTAAATCCATTTGATGAGTTTGAACTAAGAAATTAGCTTCTATAAAAGCCTGATTACAGTTTCGATTAGGAACACAAACAATTCTACACACTCTTCCACACTCTGGTATGCTCTTGAATTATTTGACCTTTATTCGCACATGTACATCACTTGCACACACTAAGCATTGCCTCAAAATAAGGAAAACAACCATTGTTATATAATCACTACACAAATTTACATCAACTACTCCATCGGCCACAAATAAAGAATGAATTACAACTATCGGCCTCAATAGATGAATAAATCTTAATGCACACCCACACAAGTCCGTCACAACATAGTGAGGACCCAAATAGACACCTTAGAACACACCAAATAATAAAATATTAATCTTCATGGATCCGCAACACACTACCACCATCATGTCACCCAAGAACATGAAAAATTGAGCACAAATCGGAAAAATATCTGATCACAAACACTCTTATCAATGCGAACATAAAACAAGGATAGAGGACAATCTAGACTCATCCATGAATGTCACAGATACATGTGCAACAACTGAAATCAACATAATTTAATCATCTTCATCCAAGAACCTGCTACAATAATTGAATCATTGTAGGAGCACAAATCTTCATAACTATCACAAATCTTGATGTGAACCTCTAAAACTTTCAAACAACATACTAGAAAGTTTCAGTAACAAACCCTGTGAAGCACACCTTTAGATTAGCAACTTATAGCTCTTTCCACCATTCTAACCTTCTCAGCTTCAATTGTTGCCTGCAATATATTTTTACAATTTTCTCAATATCCTTGACATATAGAACCTTCAGAATCACCAATGCTAATAGTGTTGACATCAATGAAATCCACATATCAGCAATGCAACCACAACATCCTATAGTTTGATGTTTGGTATGGTATTATATGTGGAGGATTTATTTTCTTATTACTCTGATTGTTGTTTTGATTTGTGTTTTGGTTGGTATTGTTGTTATTGGGGGTTTGGTTGGTCTTGGGTGTGATCCCTGATAGATTGAAAACCAGTTTAGCATTATGCATTTCAACTGAAGTATCATTGCCATTATTCTTGTATTTTTTCCAAAACTTTGGTTTATCATTGTTGGAGGAATTGGCTTAATTATTTTTGTTGTAAATTTTCAAAATTC
>CM021100.1:351667628-351706239 GCA_007115665.2 Sequoiadendron giganteum
TGCCTTGAAGCTCCTAAGTCGATGACCCAACCTTCCTATCTATTAACTAGAGTAGTGATCAAAGCATGCCCCTTGCCTGGTTTCTTAGTTGAGACAATTGCAGCAGTACCTAAAGATGATTCTTCATGTGGAGGAGAGGGGTTTTCTTCCCACTGGGTTTTCCCTTTTCTCCATTTAGTGGGAGATTAGTTGCACTTTCATCCTATGTACATGGGTACCTAATATGGCCATCAGCCAGAACCCATCATCATCATGCATAATCGTTGCATTTTCTTTTCCTCCCTAAGTTGCACTTATGGGGGGGTGTTAGTGTAAATATTTGTTTTCTACACTAGCATAAGTTAACTTAGGTTATTTTAACCTTAGGATGCATTTAATCTTTTTAGGGTTTCCTTGTTGTCACATGTTGTTAGATCAAGACACATGGTAACATCTTACTGCATCTTTTTTTCTCACCCTTTCCTATATAAGGATGGTTTTTATATCATTTGGATCATCCCTTTTTCTCATCATTTTGAGAGGTCTTAATATCAAGCAAGCTCTTGCATATCCTCTTGTGGAAGATTCATTGTTGTTTTTGCAGGTGTTCCTGGTTATTAATCTTGTTCAAGATTTCTAACAATCCTAATCCCTTAGTTTCTTTTGATGGTATTTTTTCCAATAGAGGATGATGGACTTCATGCTCATTGTGAATGTCACATCCTTTCTTTTTCAAAATCCTAAATTCATGGCCATAAGTTTGTTCCAAATCAATGGGTTATTGGTAACTTTGTACATATAGGATAAGAGAGACTCAGATGGCATAGGTTCCTTGTGTTTATTATCAATGTAGGATTCTATGCTCTTTGATTGAGATATACCTCTTGATTCAATTTTGGGATGTAAAATATTGAACATTTCAAGTGGTGGAATCATGGGAGGTGTTGGTTGTTGACATGGATTATCAGGCCATTGCATTGAGGTGTAAAAGGATGCATTTTTCTCAAGGTTGTGCAAGGAGTTGTGTCTGAATTCATGCATGTTATCTTCATCCTCACCCAAGATCTCTACTTCATGAGGACATTTATTAAGAGGTGGAGGGTTATGAATAGTCTCAATTGTATTAGGGTCATTACCAAACACACAACTTGAAACATCAACCAAATATTTTAATGGCATCCATATTTTACCAAAACACATATCCATTATGAAATTCTATGCAAAATGCAAGTATGTAATAATAGAAATACAACTTTAAAATTTGAAATATGATAATTTATTGATTTAAAATGTAGAGACCTCAAAATGATGATTTTTGAATGCAAATTTTAATTCTGAAAAATGTACTTTATTTTTATCAAATGAACTAAATGCAAAATGCTTCAGAATATGCAATTTGTGAAACAAAAACAAAGATCTACAAGTATAGTTAATTTGAATAGATAGAGATAGAAATGTGTGCAAAAATTTGTAGAGGCACTTGTACAAGGATAAGTCGCCCAAGGGTGAATGAGTCTTTGTATAGGGTTTTGATTTAAATCAAAAATTAACTGTCTTAGTTACTATTTATGATTATTGTTTTTGGTAGAAAAATTATTCTACTATGCCTATTTTTTCTAGAATATTTTGATGAAATGCAAGTGCAAATGTATGGAAATGTGTAAAAAAAGTAACAATTTTGAGTGCAATTTTGAATGGAACACTGATCTAAATGATTGTAACATAAACTAATGAAACCTATGATAAAAAAATGTATGTAACTTTTCTGGATTTTTATGATTTGTTAATGATTCAAACATGCAAGAAGTAACCCTAAATGAAGAATGTAGATAAAATGATGCAAAACCTAGATCTAGGGTTTGATAGACTTTCAAATTAGAAAGAAATGTTATCAAATCTCAGGTTTGCCAAAATGAAAAGGTGGGAAATGGGGGTCCTAGATCCTCGATACACAAAACTTAGGATATAAGGGTCCTCTTCCCAATTTTCATTAGAATCCCCAACCACAAATCCAAGATATTGACTTTCAACCTCAATGGCGAGTCAATCAGACCTAGGTTGGTGGGTTCTTTAGGGGATTAACATGATTAGGAATGATTTACAATAATGAAACTAATGGAACTATATGACCTAATCTATAAAATGTAGATTCCCAAAGATACAAAGATTGTAACAACAATTTGCAGGCAGATTTGGGAGGTATCTGAGGAAATTTACCATCACCAAAATTTGATTTTAAAATGTATATGAGGATTTGTTTTCCCATGGGTGAATGATTCTTTGATAGGGCTTCTGAAAATACTTTTGACAGTCCTCTGGTGCTAGATCTAAGATTTTGATTTCCGCTTGCAAATTTATTAGAATATTGGAAATGAATTCTACAAGTTAGTTTTTGGGTCTATGCAAGATCATTGGGGTCCAAAAAGTGGAAATGTAAAAAAAAGTGTTTTTAACTTGCCCAAAAACACAAAAATCTGCTTTGACTTTTTCTAGGCTTGGGTAGAAAGTACATGGTGCAATAGCAAGCACCAAAGCTAAACGAATATATGTTTAGCTTAAGTTGTTTTTTTTAATTTGGCCAGGTCTGAAATTATATTAAGTTGTTTTTTAAATATTATTATATAGTAATATAATATAATTATATATTAAATACATTATTATATAATATTATAATATGATATATATTATAATATTATATTATATAATATATAATATTATATTATTATATAATATCATAATATAATATAATGTATTTTATTGTAATATAATATATTATTATATTATATTATAATATAATATATTATAAATTATATTATAATATAATACAATATATTATAATAAAAATATGTTAAATTATATTATATTATAAACATGTTAAATCAACACTCATAATATATGGGGGTCGGGTCCCAAACCCAACCAGTTAAAAAGAACAACATAAACAAAATGGCATAAAATATTTGTTTCCTATGGCATAAAATTAGATAAGAAAAATTAGAGAGTTATTTTTCATCCTACATTTCCTTTCTCCATGCGTTTTTTCATTTAGGCAACTCGGATATCCACTTGGCAATGGATTTTTTTGCTCAAATCACTCAAATTTCACATGTATTTATAAATTTTAATGTTTTTCTTCAATTTTATATTAGTTTTGCATTATTTTTTTTTGTGAATTTTAGTCAAAATAGGTTTTTTATTACATTAAAATGATTGTTAATTTTTAAAAATTTCATCAACAAATAGGCTTAAGAATGGTTGATCTCAACCTCGCTCAAGATGAAAACCCTTACCCTGCTCAAGATCAAAACCCTACAAATCCTCGTTCACCACCACCGATGTTTCCAAACAAAAACATTCCCAAAATACATGAATCTATTCATAGAAATTTAAATCAATTAAGAAACACATGTTTAATTTATGAGACACTCCCTGAGCTATCAAATATGAAAAACACTTTAGAAACAATCATTTCAAATGCTGAAACTCTAAAAAAATGAGCATACTAGGTTTGAAGAGTGGTGAGAGTCCCAAAGGAAACATTATGGCAATGGGTTATCATATGATGAAGTGAGGGAACTTGAGATTGACAAAGCCCATTTAGCCTAGCTATTCATCAATCCCAAAATAGGAAAACCCGTAGATGTGTGGAAGAATTTTTTTTCAATTAAATGGTGCACACATAGAGGTATATTAGATAATTTTTGGAAATGTTGGTGGATGGTTTTTTATTTAAACCACCCAACAACAATCTTTACATCTCTCAATATTTTCTATGAAAATTATATGTCGAGTTTGTCCTAGGGAGGCATTTCAATTACTTTGGCATGCGAGATTTTCAAGGTGTGGATAAAGGGATGCCATGGGATAGACCCAAAGAACACATAGTCACCCTAGTTCTTCCTACTCCACCTATTGCTTCCCCAACAACAGTATCTAACCTCGAGATTTTTTTAGATGTAGGGAGTTGAAGCATTTTTTCCATACATGCATTGACTGATCATTTGATCACGTAGAGCCATCATGTTGTGCAACCATATTATAGTGCATCCCATCATGATGGTGATGCACCTGATACATCCCAACATGATGATGATGCACTTGTTGCATAAGTTCTAACTAGTACACCTTCTTCAACACATATTTTTGTTCCCAATTATTGCATGGTGTTCTACAATATATGTTCGAGTCCTCTTCGGTAGTCTAGTGAGGCTTCAATAGACACATCTGACTATGAGGTATATGATATGTCAGATGTAGGAGTTGATAGAGAACAAAGTGGACCATTTCCAAGAGAGAAATCAGGTGGAATAGATGATGTGGGAGCACCGGTAAGACTTAAAGTAATTTCATAGTGTGTTTTATCTAAATTCTTTCATATTTTATAAGAGATATTTGTACTAGTATATATTTATGTGCCAAAACATTTAATTGTTGTTGACAGAGGACCAGATTTCCCAAGTGTAGGAGGCTACACAATTGACCATTTCATTTGGCCTAAAGACTCAATATATGGTCTATTTGGCCATTTCATTAGAAGAAATTGCACAACAAGTATATTTTTTTTATATTCTCAACATTATGATTATATGTGCATGTGCATTTAAATTGTGTTACATTCTTGTCATTTTTTATCTAGGAAACCATCTTAGATACTTCATCCATCATGATCCCATCTAGTGTTGAAGCATCATAACAGGTATTGTTTATTTTATATTGCAGATATTTATGTTTAGATGGGACTAGATATAGTTTAGTAAATATGAATATTTTTCAACAATAATATGTTAATTTATATATCATTTTTATTTTACTTGTTATTGTCCTCTTCCTAATTTAGCAATGTGATACATGTGGGACAATTTCTTTATATTAGGACTCCTGATTGTCCTAAGGGACAACCATATGTAGAATATCTTGCAAAAAAGAGAGTGAGGCTTGAGGAAAACAAGAATTTCATTTTTGATATAATATACTTCAATATAGTGATTTTGATCTTAAATTGATAATTTATAAATTATAGTATATAAGTTTCTATTTACTAGTCTATCTTGTCAACCATTCACATTATTAATCTAATTGTTGGTTTGAATTTTTATTCTATAGGAAACTTCAAAGCCACTAAGTTCTTCGAGGAGACTCGATTTTGACGATACCAAATAGGATTAGGATTTGATATAGATTGATATGTCTTTCGTTTTTGATAGATCTTGAGATGGCATATGTGCCACAATTTGTATAACTTGTTTTGAGTAGGAATATATTCCAAATTTTTATATTAACAAACATAATTATTCTACATTTTGATATATAAGAATTTATATTGGATCTAATTTGTTCCTCATGTGCATGTCTTTCTACTTTGAATCTTCAAAATGGAATGTATAATTATTTTAGAATGGTTTAAATTTATGATCAATAACATGTTATAGATTAATGATTTACATCAGGGTGGTTGAATACAAACCAACTCAAAACTAACACAAAAAATCAAACTTTCTAACATAGAACCCTAATTTGGTGGGTTTCTCTCACAATCTTCCCACTCTCCTTGTAGCACTCCTAAAGTGTTTTTTCCCACATAATTTTCAAACCATACCTCATAATTTGAAAATAATGACAGATTTAGATACCCATTATGTTTTTTAACAACATAAAAAAAATTTAGGTGGGGTTGTTTTGAAACATAAAGGTCAAAAAATTGCTGCTATGCTTGAGACTAGGCCTAATTAGGCTTGTTTGAATGGCTCACAATAATGTTTTCAAAACCCAAACCTCAACCCTTCATTCCAATGAAACAAAAATGTCACAAATGGTTTTCCTTAGCATTCTCACTCACTACAAACAATTTCTCAAAGGATTTTCATAAAACCCTAAACCCTATGCAACTTCTATACCCAAAATCATGAGGTTAATCAACTAGGGTATCACCTAAAATTGCACTTATCACCATCCCCTGCTCTTGCAACATTATGAACATGAAACTCAAACTACCTAAATCCATTCCACTAATTTTGATACTAATTCATTGGTGGAATGGAGAGAAACTCATCTTTCTTGCCTCAAACCAACCCTAAACTAAGTTTCTAGGAAGTTTTCACAAAAAGTCCTCTAACTCGCTCAAAATTTGATGAAATCAGATGAAAAAAAAAGAAAAATAACAAGGAATCAATTCTCCACTAATTAAAATCAAAAAAATTTCACTTTTAGTCTGTATTAGGCTGTACAAGTCACTATAGCAATTATTTAGGCTTCTAGAAAGCAGAAAACAAAATCTTTGTTATTCAAATTTCAAATCTACATAATCCAACCCTTGTATCAACATAAACAAGTGATTTTAAATAATTCCCAATCATGAAAAATCAGTTTCCCACCAAAAACCAAAGCTTGACCATTCAATTTCCCCAAAAAGCCAAAATTCAAAAGTTGCATGGCAAAATTTTGCAACTTTTTTCAACTTTTTACCATATTTACAAAACTGATTCAACATGACTCAAAACAGATTAAAAAAATTATAACTGGTCTTAAGAGATCTTATTACAACCAAAATGATTCAATCACACCAAAATGCTAACATTTTGCAACTTTTCCATGAAGACCCTATGGTGCCCTGCACCATACTCCCCGGGCAAAAACGACTCAAGTCCCCTTGAGGACAGTGTTGCAACAATGGATTGATGCTTGTTCATGCTAGTCTCTAACCTCCAAGTGACATATCCATTTGGTGAACCTTTCCAATGGACCAAAAATTGGAAATATGCATCATCCCTTGTCTATGTGAATTCTTTATCACCTAAGATATGCTCCAGCTTTAGAGGGCTACTTGATGGATGATCCTTGACCTATTCTTCACTTGAAAATGTCATTTAACCTACCTCTTTACTTGTTACCAAACCTCCTCCATTCTTGTAACTAAATCCCTTTTTCTTCACCTTAGGTGTGTGCTCAAACTTGTCCACCTTCCTTTGCAATTCATCCTTGACCTTCTCACTATTGCTTCCCATCTCTTCCATCTATTGTGTTACCCCCATAACTACTACTTTATCAGGTGTACTAAAATTTGGAATGATATGAACTGAATGACCAATATCCCCTTTTGTAAGCCATGAGTGAAACACTTCTCCAACGAGCATGGAAACATACTTCTTACACCAATCTTGGATCTCCACAACCAATTCATTATTTATTTCTGCTATCATAATGTTTTCAGATTTAGGAGTGGCTACAAGCTCCCTATCCTTCTCTTCTTCTACCTTTATGAACCCCTTCCTACCTACCATCATTGCATTATCTCCCTTATGTTTTCCTTTGTCCTCCTCTTTCAATGGTGTCAAAGTATACGAGACCCCATCCTTTTCTATCTCATAGATATTCCCCCTTCCATCATACATAGCATGCCTATCAAATTTCCAAGGCCTCCCTAGTAGAAAATGGAATACATCCATAGGTAATATGTCACATAGAATTATGTATTTGTAACCTCCTATTGAACTCCACCTAGATTTTTTCATTTACCAAAACATATTGACCCTCATTCAACCAAGAGACTTTGTAAGGAGTAGCATACGATATCCTAGTAAACTTAATTTTTCAACCATCTCAATGGAAACCATATTATCTGTACTTCCTGAATCAATTATAACTCTACATACCTTACCCAAGAACTTACAATTTGTCTTTAAAATAGTCTTCCTTTGTGGTGGATCTTTCTCTACTGATGCTTTGATGATATTTCTCCTTACCATGAGTGATTCACCAACCTCCAGAGCAACATGTTGTGATGGAGAGTTTACACTCTCATTATCATCTTCTTGCACCAATTGAGTCCTTCTTTCTCCTCCATGTGAAGTAGAGTCTTGAACTTCATTGCACTTCCATTCTTTATTTCCAAATTTTTTGCATTGATATCACCTTCTTGTGAATCCTTGTGAACCTATCCCTTGACCTCCAAATCTGTCTCTAAAGCTTGATCTACCACCTCTAAATCCACCTCTCTAATTAGCAAATTGGTCTTGGACTTTTCTTGCATCTTCTTGGCTCTCATGTGACTTCCTTGCATTAGAAAATGAACCTCTTCCTCTGGAATTGCTACCTTTGCCCCTATTTGACTTGTCTTGCCTTCTCTTTATCTTTTCTTCACTCTTAATTTTCATTTGATAGTACTCCTCAACTGTCCTTGGATTTTCCAAAGTTAACTCATCTTGAATGTTGAATCTTAACCCACTAAGATATCTAGCTACCTTCTCCAAATCATCATCCATGTGCCCTACTCTTAAGTTCAACTTATAAAACTTGTCAGTGTAAGCTTTGACATCCATCTGTCTTTGTTTCAAACCTTGAAGTTTCTTATACATTTGAATTGCATAATCAGCCGGTAAGAACTTACCCTTAATATTTTCCACCATTTTGTCCCAAGAGACTATTTTTAACTTGTCTTTATTCCTCCTTTTAGTATACTCATAATCCCACTATAATAGAGCATGACCCTTCAATTTTGTTTTTCTTATCTTGACCCTTTGTTCCTCTAGAATATATTCACACTTAAGTAATTGTCAAGTGTTGAAATCCAATCCAAAAGATATTTATCATTAAAGTTCCCTCCATACATTGGTAAATCAATCTTTACCTTGTGTTTATATCCCTTGAATTCTCTCAGTAGCTTAGTCATCCTCTGCTTATCATGATCCAATTCCACTTCTTCTTGAGTCTCTTCTTGAGGGGTTTCCTTTTCCCCTTCCTCTTCATAGTCACTCTCTTCACCAGTGACTAAACCTCTCCTTTGATAGGTTTCAATAGCCTCTATCCTTTCTACTAATTTTTCTTGGATTTATTTCAACTTCCAAATCTCCCTTGTTGTCTTCTCTTTCATCTCATTCATTTCCCTAGCCATAGTGTTGCATTTTGGAGGCATCTTGCTTTATTTTTCACTTCCCTCTTACATAACTACCTATTCTTTGATACCAATTTGATGTAGATAAAGGTGGGTGAATATAAACCAACTCAAAACTGACACAAAAAATCAAAATTTCTAACTTAGAACCCTAATTTGGTGGGTTTCTCTCATAATCTTCCCTCTCCTTGTAGCACTCCTAAAGTGGGTTTTCCCACATAATTTTTGAACCAGAGCTCATAATCAAAAAATAATTTAATATTTGGATACCCATTATGTAATTTTAAGACATACCAAATTTTTAGGTTGGTTTTTTTTTAAATATAAAGGTCAAAAAATTGTTGCTATGCTTGAAACTAGGCCTAATTAGGCTTGTTTGAATGGCTCACAACAAGGTTTTCAAAACAAAGACCTCAAACCTTCATGAAAATGGTTCATACATGTAAAAAATGGTCTTCATTAACATTCCAACTCACTACAAACAATTTCTCAATGTCTTTTCACAAAACCCTAAGCCCTATGCAACTTATATGCCCAAAATCATGAGGTTAATGAGGGCATCACCCAAACTTGCACTTGTCACCATCCCCTGCTCCTTCCACATTATGGACATGAAAATCAACCTACCTAAATAAATTCCACTAATTTTGATACCAATTAGTTGATGGAATGGAGAGAAACTCATCTTCTTGGCTAAAACCACCCCTAAACTAGGTTTTCGGGTAGTTTTTAGAAAAAAGTTCTCTAACTCACTCAAAATTTGATGAAATAAGATGAAAATAAAATAAAAATAACAATTATTAAATTATCCATTAATTACAATGGAATTTTTTTCACTTGTAGTCCGTACCAAGCCATACAAGTCACTGTACCAGCAATTTAGGCTTCTAGAAAGCAGAAAATAGAGTCTTTGTTATTCAAATTTCAAATCTAAATAATCCAAACCTTGTATAAATGTAAAAAAGTTATTTTAAATTATTCCCAAGTACAACCAATCATTTTCCCACCAAAAACCAAATATTGACCGTTCAACTTCCCCAAAAAGCCAAAATACAAAAGTTGCATGACAACTTTTTGCAACTTTTTACCATATTTACAAAATTGACTCAAAATGACTCAAAACAACTTAAAAACATAAGAAATATTCTTAAGAGACCTTATTACAACCAAAATGACTCAATCACACAAAAATTCTAGAACATTTTGCAACTTTTCCATGAAGACCCTATGGTGCCCTACACCAATTAACGAAATTGTATTTTAATAGAACTTATGAATTACAATTAGTAATACATCTATGTTAGAGTTCATTCATATTAAGGTTCAGATACATTACATTCCATGAGACCACATTTATTTGAGGATTTATTTCAAATAATTCATTGTACTATATTTTTCATACATATCTACTAAAGAATTTTTATCAAACACTCAATTTGAGAATACACGCGATTTTAAGCTCTCTTGAATAAATTTATATTTGAAATTATTTTGTTTTTTGAACTCATATAATAAATTGGGAAGTTGTTTTTTCAAAAAAAGCTAAAATTAATGAAAAATGGTATGAGAAGCACTTTATATTATTTGTTGAGAAGAACTGTTTTGAAAAAATGCCTCAAAGAATTGTGGTCTCATAGACAAGGAAAAAAATAAAAAAGAGTAGCTTATGTCAGTCTTATGGCATTGATTCTTTTGATTAATGAAAAAATTCAAATAAATCCCATACAACTTAATGAAATATATGCCATTATAGTGTTCATTCAAGAGTAATATAATCATCTTGATAAAAATAAATGTCACTCAATGGTGCTAAACACTCTATTCAAACCATATGATTTATGCAACCATCAAACAAAACCATTACAAATCAATTCAAGATTCATTCCATTCAAACCTTCAAGCTTAATAACATCTAAAAGGTATACAATCATCATGAATAAGAATCACTATATTTCAACCATCATACATAAACAAGAACATTATGTACACCATAGGGTTTCATGCAACCTTCAAACAAAGTAATTACAACTAAGATACATATTCATTAGATTGTTCATGTGAAATCTATACAATAGTCATGATCAATAATTAAGACATTAGTCAACCATGATGGATGACCAAACACTATATATGCACACTATATGGGTGTGATACAACCATTAAATAAACTAAATGCAGCTCCATGGCATGCATGTTATTTGACCTTCCACATGCAATTTGTATTATCATAATGCACAAAAATGAATGTTGCTAAGCATAACATTGCATGAATAAGAAAACTAGGCATACCATATGGGCTTGATGCACACTAGTCATAATACACACTTCGTACAAAAGCAATAACACTCATATGATATTGTCATATATTTCAATCAACCTTGACCCACACCAAACTTTCTATATGATTTTGATGTGATCTTCAAATAAGAATATATATATATATATATATATATATAAGAGTAATACAAATGTAATGCAACCTTTGAAAAAAACCCAACATACAACAAAATGATATATATCATCAATTCCTTCATGCAAATTTCATACAATCACATAGAAGAATCAATGTCACTCAACCATAATGTATGAACAAGAAACTTTCAAAAAACTTCCATACATAATAATTTGTAACCTTCAACTCAAATCCATACACGTTAGTGGCCTATATGTTATTTGAACTTTCACACAAAAAGTCATAATCAACATGCATGAATAAACACACTAAGTACACCATAATGAACACTTGTTATGATGTATGCTTAACAGAAAATCCAAAATCAGTAGGATGTAGTCATATACGCCATTCAACCTAATGTAATTGTTGTCATATATGCCATTCAACCTAACACAATTGATGTTTTTCAAATTTTCAATAATTTGCGCAAGCAAAAAAAGTGAGATGATGTTATAGGCCGTTTTGAACAAATGAAGTTGTTGTACTAAGCATTGAAAACTCTAGAAAAAAAAAGGTCCATGTTGTTGTCCTGAAAATTGAAATTGAAGCAAAACAACTAAAGACTAAAACTAACCACTTAGAAAAGGAATTAATAGATAAGAAGATTTTATCATCAATGAAAAGGAGGTTAGTCTGCTCTAAAAACACTTGAAAAAGAAGTAGACCAAAATTACTGAGATAGATAATGTATTCAACGAAGAGATTATTCCCGCTCTTGAGAAGTTGAGGAAGGTGCATGTGTAGATTCTTCTTTGTTCATCATGCAACCAAATAGACAATTCCAACACATTTGGATGGGTATGTTTAGGCTAGGCATGGTCATATTTCGAACTCAAACATGTTAAAATAGTTTGAGCTACATTGGACTGACGATATCCCTTAAGATTCCAAAGTATAAAAGGCAGAAATTTTAGACGAGCTATTACACAAAAACCATTTCACTTAGAAAAAATATGTCTGAAGCTATGGGATCATGTAGGGCCCCTGTATAATAATCTCTCTCAATTTTTGATATCTCTAAGGCATTTTCCCATGGTGTCAAGTTTCTAGTTGATGGAAAAAGGGTCAAATGTGGTAGAGCTCCTAAATTTGGACTAAATTTGGCTAAAATTTTGAGTTGGTCTTGCCTTTTCATGATTCTAAGATTTTGTGTTCATGTAGGGCTTAAGGTTTTAGGTTAAAAACCTTCTTTTCAAAATTTGTATGGTCATGACTGTTGAACATTCTAATCTTTTGTTGACCTGTGTACTCAGTTGTTGGTCACCTAAGTTGTAACCCAAGCCATTAAAATAGTTATTCACACTTACCCCTTGGGTTAGGTCTGTTGGACACCATCTGCAAGTTGATCATTTGAATTTTTTTGTCGGGATAAATAATTCATGTTTAAAGACTTAGGTATTAAGTCTTTCTCCTCGAGGATTAAGTCTCTTGACCTATTCATGGCCTCGTATTTAAAACTAACTTCAAATGTCACATGTGTAGATTTTCCTAACCATCTAATCTCAAGGGTTGAATCTTTGTCGTTCCCCACCAACCCCATGAGGAATTTTGGTGATGTCACGAAGAAGCCTCGGGGTAAGCAGGTGTTGGATGCATGTCTCTTTGCATAGTGGGGCTTGGTCTTCACTATCATGTCCAAAATGGTGAAGCTTCAAATAGACAACGAAGATGTGACAATGAGATTAAATCTCATCCTTTCCCCGTGCACCCCACACGAATAAAATAATGTCTTATTCAAAGCCATGGGGTCAATGGGCTTGTGATGCATGTATATTTTCTTAGGCTCATATGATGATGGTGAATCCCATGAGTGGATGAGTTAGTGTCTTGTTCATTGGGTTCTCATTGGCTGAGGGGTTATTAAGTAGTCATCAATGATTTTCAAAACTTATTGACCCAATATGGGTCATTCAACGTGCCATCTCAGATGGAGATCAATGGATGACATTCAAAAACCAAAAATATGAACGTGATGGTCATTTTGCTTCGTGTGAGTGAGCATTAATGGTTGAGGCCACATGTATAATTACTCAATTTGATCTTGATAAGTGTGAATGATTTCTCTCCTACAATCATCGAGGTTGATAAACAAGTTTCACAATATCCTACAGATCAACAACCAGGATTTGGAATCAAGAGAAGATTTGTCATCTCACATGCGCAAAATCCCTTAGAACATTAATATATACATGCTCTAGTTGATCTATTTAATAAAGATTTCTTCCTTGTTATTTTCACTGTTTACTGTCTGTGAGAATTGATTCTGGAGTGAGCGTGTGAAGTGTTCTTGGTAATTGCAAAGTTTGTGTTGTCTTTTTAGACAAGGGTGGTTTCTTTGTTAAGAATGGGTAAGGTGAGTGTGTCTGTTAGCCTATTTATAAGGTACAAGAGACTCAATCTCCTTGAGTCTCAAAGTGATGTTCCCAAGAATGAACAAGATGTACCTGAGGTTCCTGTAACTCCAAAGAAGAAGGCAAGAGCTGATAGGAAGTCTGTATAGGATTTTCTCAAGTGTGCATATCATTTGAGGAGAAAAATTGTCTCGGAGGAATTGGTGAAGGGAAAGGAGAAGAAATTTGATAGGCCTGAGAGGAAAGTTGTGAGAAAGAACAACTATCACCGAGCTTTCATGGGATGTCATCATTCTCACATTTAAGTCTCAAATGATCCCTTTGATAGTGGAGATGAAACCGATTCTGGCTATCACCAGTATCTCATGGTCATGAGTAATTTGGATGATTCTGAAGATGAGGTGGTGATGGATACTCCACATTCAATAAGGACACCAAGCAAACATTCTTATTATGTTGTTGACAAGGTAGAATAGCACCCCGTTCCATTTTGAGCTGGTGCTTAGGTTTTAGTCCTTTGTACTGACATGTTTTCTCTTCATTGGTGTGTTGTGATATGGGTTTCTATTTGTTCATTATTTTTTTGATGGCGACTTTTCCTGGGCCAGTGTGAACGTGAAAATTTGGATGTTGTTGCAGCAATGCCTTTTGGAAGGCTGGTGAGTCTTCTCCAGCAAATAGTTTTTTGGATATTTTTCTCTCCCTTGTTCTACAAATGATCACATATAACTGTCAGGGGAATATTTTGAATTCTAGTGAAATGAAAAATTAAATGAAGTTAAATGTAACTGTAATTTAGCTCGGTGCTTGTTGCTCTCTTGTTCTATAAAAGGGATTTCAAGGATGGTTATAGGGGTTTGATTTTTAAGTCTTATAATGGTTTAGGTGAGGAGCTAGATTCAAGAAGAAGCATACTGCATAATGTTGATATATAGAATAGTAGGATGTCTAGGGTATAAGTCATGTATTTAGTAATCTTAAAATAGTTTTATGGAAGCTGTAGAAATGAAAGAAAATATTTTCTAATGCATATACTCTCTTATGTAATCTCTCATGCAAGTTATGAATGAAAGGGTTAATAATAGTTTATTTTGGCTTCAATTCAATGAATTGATTAATTGCTAAGATAATCTCATAAGTTTGTAAGGAAGAACATAGGATTTGGTAAGAAGTTGTGTTAAACAAAGTGAGTTGAATGCTACAATGTGGTGTGACAATAGTCTATTAATCTCTAAAAAAATGGCTGATATATTACTAGATATTACATGATTTGACTCCATTTCCCAATAGATAAAGCACTGGTTTATTCATTAGCATATCTTGTGGATAAATGAGCTATCAATGTACTTGACTAGAGATTTGGAATGAGAACAAAAAATTATTTAAAATACTTTCAATTACAATGTGTAACTCTACAATTCCTCATAATTCTTAGCATGATTATGTTGTAATTTTTTCAAAGGTCAACCAAACCTTTGATGAAGGATTCTTATTTACACTCAATAATAATTGATCTATGCAGAAAATTTCTCTTTAAGGACTAAATATCTCTTAAGTGTGATAAGAATTACCCTCCTAGGTTTCACAAAGCCTAAAGAGTGGGAGTGAGGGCCTAAAAATACTTACTCATTAGTTGGCCACTAATTGTCAAATTTATTGTGCACAAGGGTTGGCTACCCTTTAGAGGATCTCAAGGTCTAGTGTGAAAAAAGAACCAACAAGATGCATGTAGTGTAAAGTTCCAAAGGGGTGTAACTTTCGTTCTTCTCCTCATTTGACCAAACTGATAGTTCCAACATGTCTGAATTGGTGGTTTTATGCTAGGAATGATCCTTTTTCACACCCAAACACAAGGAAACAGTCTAAGCTACATTAGACTGATGATATCCCTTAAGAGTCCATAGTGCAAAAAGGCAACAATATTTGATGAGTTGTTACTCAAAAATTGTGTCACTTGGAAAAAATCCATCTAAGGCCTTGGGATCATGTAGGGTCCCTCTACAATAAACTTTCTCATTTTTTGATATCTCTAAGGTGTTTGCCCGTAGTGTCGAGTTTTTAGTTGTAACAAAAAGGGTTAGATGCACATAGTGTAAAGTTGTAAAGGGGTGTAAATTTTATTCTGCTCCTCATGCAAAAAAATTGACAGTTCCAACATGTTTGGATCGGTGGGTTTATGCTAGGCATGGTCTTGTTTCACACCCAAACACATCAAAACAGTATGAGCTACATTGGACCGATGATATCCCATAAGATTTGAAAGTGCAAAAAGGAATAAATCTTTGAAGAGTTATTACTTGAAAATTGTGTCACTTAGAAACAATCCATCTAGGGCTACAAGATCATGTAAGGTCCCTCTACAATAATCTCTCTCTATTTTTTATATCTCTAAGGTGTTTTCCTGTGGTGTTGCATTTTTAGTTATAACAAAAAGGGTCAGATGCACATAGTGTAAAGTTGCAAAGGGGTGCAACTTTTATTTTGCTCCTCATGCAACCAAAATAATATTTCCAACACATCTAGATTGGTGGTTTTATGCTAGGAATGGTCATGTTTCACACCCAAACACACTGTAACAATCTGAGCTACATTGGACCAACAATATCCCTTAAGAGTCCAAAGTGCAAAAAGGAAAAAATCTTTGACAAATTGTTACTTGGAAAATGTGTCATGTAGAAATAGTTCATTAGAGGCTACGGGATCATGTAGGGTCCCTCTACAATAACCTCTCTCATTTTTTGATATCTCTAAGGTGTTTTCCGATGGTGTCAAGCTTTTAGTTGATGGAAAAAGGGTCAAATGCACACAAAGTAAACTTGTAAAGGGGTACAACTTTCATTATGCTCCTCATGCAACCAAACTGACAATTCCAACATATTTGGACTGGTGGGTTTATACTATGCATGGTCCTATTTCACACCCAAACACACTGAAATAGTTTGAGCTATATTGGACCAACGATATCCTTTAAGAGTCTAAAGTGAAAAAAGGTAGCAATCTTTGACAAGCTATTACTCAGAAACCTTGTCAATTAGAAACAATGTGTCTAAGGCTACGGGATCACGTAACACCCCTCTACAATAACCTCTCAGTTTTTTTATATATCTAAGGTGTTTTCCAATGTTGTTGAGTTTCAATTGATGGAAGATGGTTCAGATGCACATAGTGTAAAGTTGCAAAGGGGTTTAACATTCTTTTTACTCCTCATGCAACCAAATTGGAAGTTCCAACATGTTTGGATTGGTGGGTTTACACTAGGAATCAATGAATAAGTGAAGCATGTACTTAAATACATGTAGGTCTAAAGTAAACACATGAATACAAAGTATACGCATGAAAACACATAAGTCGTAAAGTATACATTGGAATACACATAAGTCACAAAGTATACACATAAGTTGTAAAGTATACACTTGAATACACAAGTCATAAGTCACAATTCATGATCAACACCCATGCCTACAACATTCAAGATAAAATTTACACAATAAACATGATATCATCATTCAAGAATTGATATCAAATATAGGATTTACAAAATTCCATGTAGGCATACAACAAATAGTCCTAATACATAATCATTTCCCACTAGGGGAAGGAAATAGATCAGAAGTTGCCTTCATGGTTGGCTGGATGGATTTTTTGCTGATTCTTTTTTCTTTCTAATGTGCCTAGTAGTCCTCCTCTCTTCACTCATCTAGAGATGCAACTGATAAAATAAGAAGTATATATGTTAATATATAGAAATTAAAAATTGTAGAATAACATATAATAAAATAATCACAAATAAATAATCATCATGATCTTCCACAATAGTAGCACGTTCACGTTTTGGAGTGACAAGAACCTATAGCAACCAACAAGATAGAAATTAAACTACATACAACTATCATGAAAAATTTCAATAATAGACCATAAAAGAGCAAATATAATGTCGATTTTACTAATTTTTTGCATACCTTTGCCAAAGGATCAGAACTGGCTATTGTTGCAGTAACTCCATGGTCCATTGTGCCATGAAAATCATAATATACTTAGAATGACAAATCTATATGAGCATTAACTTTTTATTACTTTCATTAGATTATGTGTTTAACTAAATAAACTTAGAATAACAAATCTATATTATTTTAAACAACCTAAATAATAATGAAATGGTAATGCAAACTAGAAAAGATGCTTGGAATAAAAACTATATTATATTCTAAACAACATAAATGATGATGAAATGGTAATGCAAACTAGAATAAAAAATCTATATTATTTTAAACAACCTAAATAATGAACCTTAGTAGATCAAGCAATTTAACTATTATGAAAATTAATCAAAATAAGATGAATAATATCATACCTATCCCATACAAAAAATGATCCACTACTCAAGTGTGCATGAATGGTCATATCTTATCTTCAAAGTATCGAGTAACGCTTCATGATCAACACTACAAATTGTCCATAGTTCCTTTGTTTTTGGTTTGATATGATGTCTCAATAACTTAATATTCATTTCTATAACAAGGTGAAAATACATGATAATATTTTTATGTTTGTCATAGTATTCAAATGTAGGTATTCCATTCTTTCTAATCATATATGTTTGTAGCTAAGTTCCAGAAAAAACAATTGAACTTGTATGATCATTAGTGTTTTTATCAACAACTAGATATACTTGAGAATAAAAAATACATATTATTCTAAACAACCTAAATGATAATGAAATGGTAATGCAAACTAGAAAAGATTCTTAGAATAAAAAATCTATATTATTCTAAGCAACCTAAATGATGATGAAATGGTAGTGGAAAAGTTCTGGAAACAAAAAATTATCCTATAGGATACATGAACCCATCATAATCTATCATTGGTTGTGTTAGCTTCTTCTTTCCCTGTACACATCGTGCCAAACAATATTTTGATCCCTCTTCATTCCCTTGTGGTGCTACAACAGCATAGACATGTCCTGGTCGTACAAGATCTTAAATATGGATGTAATCAAGTGAACTTTCCATTTCATCTTCCAAAGAGGATTGTGATATAGATAAAGGGGTTAGGTATTATGGAATTAATGTATCTACCCACTCACTTGACTCACATTGATCCCAATCACACTGAATATAGTTCTGGAAAAACAAGCCAATTCTTGTGTCCATATGGTCCATGTACCCAAATATGAGCTTCAAAATGGATGTATCTTTGAAGATTCTCTAATTGTTTGACATTTTGATTTGTCTCCCACTGTGCCCTCCTCAACCAATAAAAATAACCTACACACTTGTGAATCAAGTGTCCCTCCCTTTGATAATGCATAAGAAAACCAATAAAAAAAAAAACCTTCACACATGCACCTATGCCATCATGCTCACCGTTTCCATGCCTTGCTTCAAAAAACTCCAAATATGTGGTACACCCCTCTCTATATACATCATACTCAAACAATAAAACATGTGAGAATTATTGAATTTCCCTATGCATTTATCTAACCAAATGAGATGTTGACTCATTGTAATACTTTTTTCTTGCAAGAACTCAAAAAAAAATTCAAAATAATGTTACACAAACTCAGATGAATGAGATTTGTCATCACTCATGTAAAAATGGTACTCCATGATTATCTCCCTCTCTCTCTCTCTTACTCCATGATTATCTCTCCTCTCTCTCTCATCCCTCTTTCTCTCTCTCACTCTCCATCTCCCTCTTAGGTCTCTCTCTCTAGTCCCTCCCACTCCATCTCTCTCAAGTTTCTCCTACTCCCTCTCTCCCTATCTCTCTCTCTCACTCAAGTCTCTCACACTCTCTCTCACTATCCATATCCTTCTCATGTCTCTCTCTCTCGTCTTTGCCTCCCTTTATCCCTCCCAACCCCTTTATAATATATTTATTATATACTAATATGTTAAATTAATGTATTATATATAGTAAATATATTATAATTAAGGTATATGTTATATATTAATATGTATGCATAGGGGAAGCTTCAAATCATATGCAATAAATCATCGTTTGTGTTTGATTTTTATAAACCAAATAATACATAAAAATAATATTAATATATAATAAATATATTATATATTAAGTGGGTTGTTGGGTGGGTGGATTTCCACACTAACGGTTATGGAAAGCTTGTGGGGTCCATGTTATTCTCCCCTTTGCAAACGTCAACATGGATTTCATACTCGAACTTCGAGTGGTGGCTTGGTGAGGTCATGTTGTCATCTTGGAACTATTGGATAGGTTGGGAAGGTGGATGAGGGAGCAATGATTATCTCCTAATAGATTTAGTATGGACTGATGAAATTAATAATATTGGTGTTAGGGGTTATATGAAAAGTTATTTTGTATCATTTCTCATCTTTTCACTTGTACCTTAGGCTTGTGTTTGGTGATCTATTTAGTCTTGGTGGCATCCTCACAGAATTTACATGTTGTTTTCCCATGGGGAATGTACAATAAAGCATTAAACATTAATGCCAAGGCTGGGCACACCTTCATATAATTACTGGTGGTCTAGGGATCTCTCGACATGTTTGCCTATAATAATACTCGGGTTGGGCTCATGATTTCGTGGCAACTTTGGTATTATGGTGGCTCAATGGAATTGTGGCTATGGAGGAGCATTCAAAATTTGTGGTAAGGATGTTTGTAGAAACCTTGATGAGCATCAATGCAACTACACTAATTTACTTAAAGAGAATGGGTAGAAAAATGGTGTTTTGTGGGGTCATCACCAACCATTGACTCAAACACATCCTTAAACGGTATGACTCCCTCATTCAGGTGGCTATTAAAATGATTCTTGGGTGGATTTTTTTGGAGGATGATGAATCTTATTGAGTCAATACCTACATCACCTCTCTTTTTTTTGCTTCAATATTGGAGATTAGAATGTCAAAGGTAGAGGTTGAGGCATCAGTTAGGAAAATTTTCCCTTCAGATTTACTAGTGGGCATTAAATAAACTCTCTACATTGCCTCCCTTGGTATGCGCCTTCCTCCCCCATGGGATATGGCTACCCTTCACATCTAAGGTGAAATGAAAAAATACTATCCATTTCTACTTGATTTGAAATGAATGACATTGGTTGAGCATAGACATGTGGCTATGGTAGGGGTGGATTACCTGTTGAAGGTATTCAAACTTCACAATGTGGTCATCCGGTCTCGGATTTTAGGGGATTCACCCATGTAAATGGATTCCTCAATGGTGGTTGGTCCAGTTAGGGGTTCAGTCTGTCTTGGTCTTAATTTTTGGTTTATGGTGTAGAATGTATGCTTGTTAATAATATGGTGGTTGTTTTCCCTTGGCTAGTTGTTTCTTGAATTTCATGTTATCAGTGGTATATGGTGTGGTAATAGTTTTTTGCTGGTATATGGTTGGTGGGGTCCTTGGTTGGTTTGGGGTTGGCTTAGCTATTCTAGTTTGGTAGAAATCTTTTGAATTTTAGGTCTCCTACATCACAAATAATTGTACATTTTTTTTTATTAATATAAAACTCTCTTTCATATCAAAAAATATATTATATATTATATAATATATCAAATATAGTATATTTAATATATATACTATATATTATATTATATAATATATATTTTTGACTATATATAGTATATATATAACATATTATATTTTATATATACAATATATTATATATCTTATACTCTCTCCCTCTCTAACTCTAACACTACTAGGTCTCCCACTCCCTCTCTCTCCATCCCTCTCTCCCTCTCAAGTCTATCTCCCTCTTTCCCTCTCTCTCTCAAGTCTCACTCTCTCTCTCTCTCCATCTCCCTCTTATGTTTTTATCTCTTTATCCCTCCCTCCCTCATTGATCTCTCTCTCTCATTCCTTCTATCCCTCCCACCCTACCTAGACCTAGACAACTCTCTCTCAATACCTCTCTCTCTCTCAGGTCTCTCCCACTCCCACTCTCTCTCTAGTCTCTTCCTCCCTCTATCTCTCACACCCCCTCTCTCTATCTCACTATATATATAATATAGTATATATACTATGTATTAAATATATTATATAATATATATATTAATACATATTACATAATGTGATATGTGATCATGAGTGAAGGCACAAAACACCCATACAATGTAGATCCTCCTAATGCAACAATGGGAGAGGATGTGTTGAGGCTGCATTCTGAGGCTAGGGAAAAGGGTTCATTGAAGGGGAGGAAGACTACAATTGGAAAAAAGAAGTTAGGTTGCAACGATGTGGGGGATGGGAGGACTCGATATTCCATTTGTTCTACTAAATCTGTGGGCTCACCTTTCTCCCTACCTCTTTTTTCGGGCTTTTTTCTCCTTGTATTTGGCTCAAATGCAATGGGGGAGCTTGTAGTGGCAGCACAAGTGGAGTTATCTTTAGACCTCCTAGAAAAATGTAGAAATAGGGCCAACCCTTTCCATGAATATAATGTGTATTTCTTGGAGAAAATTTAGCGGGTGAACCCTAATTTGCCCTCCCCCCTCTATCTTTGATCCCTAATGGATCTCCCAAATTAGATCATGTGCAACATTTAAATGACCTCATTTTTACTATTGGGAATTTGGTAGTTTTTTTTTATTATTAGATGAACTTTCTCATCATAGATGACTGCATCAATGAAGTATCCGTAGATATTAGGGCTTTCTCTTTGGTCTTCAAATTCATGTGCAGGTGACTGTCCATTGATGTGATTTTAGAGTGACAAAAAATACTTGGAATAGTATTTCCACTCAAGTGGTAGAATCATTGGATTTTAGGTTTTTCCTATTTTCTTTCCCCTTGGTTGAAGACTACAATTTCATGGTGCATAATGGTCCATTGTTTTTTGGGAATTTCATCATTTTTCTTTCTCCGTGGACACCATTTTTTTATCCTGCTTCCACTAAGGTCACTAGCATTCCCATGTGGATCAGACTTTATAATATGCCTCTTGTCATGCAGTCTATTGATGTGATAAATTTTTTGATTAATCAGGTGGGTCTTTTCATTAAGTTTGATTCAGAAGAGATTGCTTCCTCTCATAGATTTATTAGGGTCTATGCATTGATGGAAATTTCCAAACCCCTCCCCAACTCCATTCGAATTCACTCCTTGAAAGGTACCTGGATGCATTTTTTGAATTTTGAAGGGCTTCCTTTCAAATGTTTTCATTGCAACAATCTAGGTCACAAATTTGAGGCTTACTTGGCTCAATGAGTTAATGGCATGAGATATATCAGTCTTAAAAATTGGATCAAAAATCAGATGCCCTTGATCCTGATTTCATTTGGAAGAATCATCGCAAGTTATTTTATTCTTATATTGATCCCAAGTTCATCTTTGAGCCTCCTATGATGCCTACTTCCTCTTCTCTTATGGCACTAGATGACAACAATGTTGATGATCATCTACCTTTACCTGCCTCAGAGGATGATAGATCACATTCTGACAGTACTTATCCTTTCATGGAGGATTTGGAAGAAAAATTTGAGGTCTTTGATCCTGATATTATTTTGGCTCCTAAATGGAAACAAGATTACTTAATGAGATAGGAGCAAAATTAAACCAGATTGCGAGACTGCAAAGAAGAAAGGATGGAAAAATGATGAGGAGAAATTCTATATTGAAGGAATGGATGTTGTGGGAGGAGGCTCTCACTGGACTATGGAGGTTCTCATTTCACTTCATGGGAAAAAATCCCAAGTTATTTTCAAGTTTGGTTTGAATGCCTCAAGTGCCATGTTATTTTTTCTCTTGTTGTTCTTCGGGATCAGTATATTTCTTCCCTTCTTTAATATTTTTAGGCTCTTCTTCTTCTCTCTTGAGACTTTTTTGGTCTTCTCTTCTTCATTATTCTTGTCCTAGTTAGCCTATTGTTCCTTATTTTTTATGTTGATATAATATATTCTTACGAATCAATATATACTACATAATATTAATATAATATTTAATATTTAATATTTAATATGTACTATATATAGTATACAATATACTATATAAAATATATGTATTATATAGTATATAATATAATAATATGTACTATAAATGATAAAGTAATGGATATCTGTTCTAAACAGATATCCATTTTTTATGTCAAAATCAGTAGGCTCAAGCTTTGGTTCAAGATAGCCAAACTTGGAAAGTCAACTCAAAAACTAGGTTTGCAAAATTTCCTTAGTTTTTCAAAGTTCACCTTTGTGGTTGGTGAATTATTTTTACTCGAATTTGATGAAACGAAAAGGATTTATTGAAAAAATTTCCAGCTTTCCACCAATATAAGATATTCATTATTTTGAATTTAATAAATAATTATTATTGGTTTTCTACATACATTATGACTAAAGTTCGGATTGATAGGTTGATTGAAAAAATTCTATAATTTTCAAACTATTTCACATTTTTCAAATCTAAAATATGCGTCACATTTTATGCTTCACATACTATAGGATAAAAAAAATGAATTTCATAAAATTTTGACCAACTTATGGTGGCCATACAAACACATTTTAATAATTTTGAAATATTCTTATAAAAAATCATAACTAATTATTTACATGCAAAAAAATTACAAAAAAGAAATCTAGCACATCCAGGCATGTGTCCTCTACATATATTGAAAGTTTCAGAAAAAAAAAATTCTAGTACTTAGGGTGGTCAGACACACACCTGCTTTTTATCTTTTTCCTAAACATTTAGTACCACTGCATTGAAATTTCAAATTTTCACAAAATAGATTTACTTTTTTCTGAAAAAGGACTAGTAGCCTAGAAACTACATTCGATTTTCTACAAGTTATGTTCTTACATGTTTTCCAAATTATGTTAATAACCTATTCAAATTTTTATGTCAAGTTTCCTAACTCTATTTTTCTAAAATTTCATTGCCACTTAGGGGCCTAGTTTGGACCCCCATGATCCTACATTAACCCTTTCGTGTCTTGAAAAGAATGATGACAACAAATGCAACAATGTAAAATTTCTCTTCAAGATCTCTTAAATCCTTATTCAACCTATAATATTCACATACATAAAGAGAGAAATTTTTTTGTGCCATATAGGGATTTTCCTCAGTCAAAACCAGTGAATAGTGTTCCCACTTCCACAATGGAAATTTCAATGATAAAAACCTTGAATGGAAAGGAATGCAATGATGAATGGACATTTTTTACAACTTACCATCCTTCAATGGCTTCCTTGAAGGACTATAGTCATACACATCACTTCAAAGGAATAAGATCTTTCTTTCTTTCTTTTCTTGGTTGTTTGAATGCTTGACTGCATGAAGACCTATAACACTTGTTAGCCTTCACAAGACAACATGAACACACATAAAAAAATTATTGATAATGTTTCTCTTGAATGCTCTTGACAATAATATAAATTATCAATTGTATGCTCTCAAAAAATATTAGATTTCAAATGATAAAATCACTATGTATTTATAGGTGTTTATCTATTTTCTCAAAAATTAGATTCCAAAAGTCGACACTTACAATTTAAATTTTGATCATTAAAATTCTTCCAAAAACATATAATTTTAGATTTAGTTATTGGCCCATAAAGGGGACCCATTCACCCATAGGTGAATGTATCCTAGCCTAAATTTCTTAGAAACACATAATCCATATCAATTTAATTATTAAATACATTTATTTAGTGTTGGTTCCTCTTTCAGAAAATAGCAAGAATAAGGCTTTAGGATGCATAATTTAGAAAATTAGAAGCTTAATTAAGTCTAATAAATTAAGGGACTTAAACATAGTTTGAAATTTTAAAGATATACAATTTCCTACACTACAATAGTAAATACATCATTAGATAAATAAATATAATTAATTACAAGTATCAAGGACCATGGTCATTGGCTTTGTAAAAGGGTCTACAACATTATCTATATTTTCAACATTTTCTAACAAGACCTTACCATTCTCAACCATTTCTTGCACAAAGTAATATTGAACATCATACTTTAGTACAAGCATGATACATAATATTTTTGGCAAAAAAATGACATTCTTATTGTCACGTATAATTCTAACAATTTTGCAATCAAAATAAATACTTATGTCAAATATTTGTAACCGACCTATTTCCTTAGAGGCATGCCCAATACTCTATATTATGATTTTATAGTGGACAAAGAAACCATGGGATGCCTTTTACACATCCAAATCACTACAAATCCAAATAAAGATAAAGAATAACCACTAGTGGAACTTTGTCTATTAAAGTGACTTTCCTGGTCTACATCAATAAATTTGTGTACATATCTAGTAACGTTTCCAAATAATCAATACCATGATAATACTAATACTAATTATAATTTCCACACAAATATATAAATATGTTGTTAACAAAATTTGTATGCTCTCTACTAGGGTTAGACATAAACTTACTCCAAAATCCCACTGCTTGGGAAACATCTAATCTAGTGCAAACCATTTCATACATAAAACTACCAAAAATAATAGCATATAGCATGTTATAAGTTCTCCATCCCAAGAATATATTTTGTATCCCCTAGTTCCTTCAAATCAAATGTGCCAAAATGTTGAGTTTTGAGCTCTTTGAGCATTGCCTTGTTACAAATAAGAAACATATCATCTATATACAAGATAATGATTAATACGATCATCAATAATCCTAATTTGAGCACAATTATCTTCCTCACTCCTAAAAACAATTCTAATTTCAATCCAAAGTCATCAAACATTCAGTACCACATCTTGAGTGACTATTTTAGACTATATCATGACCATTTCAAGTTACAAACCATTTTTTCCTTTGCTTTCATTATGAAACCATCAAGGTGCCACTTATAAATATTCTCCTCAAGACCCCATGTAATAAATTATTTTTAAAATCCGATTTCTCAATCTAAAAATTTCAAGTGTGACAATCGATAAAAGGAATCTAATAGAATATAACCTAATAGAAGATTTTTTTATTAAAATCACTTTTTCTATTTAGGAGTATCCCTTGTCCACCACTTTAGCTATGTACTTTCCTAACAAACCATCTGCACCAAATTTATTTGTATACAACCACTTGCAACCAATGGGATCTCTTCCACCTATTGGTGTAAATAGGTAATTTTCATAACTAGTTAATTCATGGGATCCTATTTATATGTGAAGTCCACCAGTTCCTAAGCATATTTAATTTTTTTAGATAATATTTTATCTTTTTAAATTTATTAAATATTACAGTCCTAGGTCATTTAATGATGGATCATGTCATTTAATAATGATGCAATATCACACCATCTATAAAATTAACAATATTCTAAGTATCACAACTATCTAGGGCCATCATATCCTCCTACATGGCCTACATCTAACACTAAATATCCTATAAAGAGAGAACGCCCATAAAATATCTAGGTTTATCATTAGCACTCAAAAAATAAAATACATAATTTATAAATCTAGTGGGCTATTCTTATCAACTTGGTTTCATTGTCATGTGGGCCTTCTCAAAATAGGAGTAATGAGATCTACCTAATTTTTTATGTGCTCATCCTATACACTATCTTTTGAACCCTCTTATTCTTTTGCATCCTCTGATGCATCTATCTATTCTTTTGCATATGCATCTTCCTTTTTCTTTTCTATTTTTATTTTTCAAGTGCACTATTTTTTCACTCTGATTTTTTTTTGGTTTTTTCACCTAAATAAGCTCTAAACTCCCTTAAAACCACATCTCTCAAACAAATATTTTTTGGGTTAGAGTATTTCAAATCATATTACCTTTACATTTTCACCAATAATAATGAAAATATCCTTTTGAGCTTGCGGATTTATTTTAGATAACTTTTTATAAGACACGTGAACATAATTCTCACAACTAAAAATCCTTAAATTTGAGACTAAATGATTTTCATCTATCAAAAATTAATAAGGAGTTTTATTAACAAGAATTGAACAAGGAGATTGATTAAGAAAATAATAAATAATACTCATAGCCTCTACCTAAAATCATAAATCTAGAAACATACCACTTAGCATACTTCTAGCTTTATCCATGCTAGTGCCTAAGAAAATTTGATATTTTTGTAAATTTTGTCCCCCAAGTTTTGTTTTCCTAAGTGTTTGTGGGGGGTTTCCTTTTTAATTTTACCATTTTCCCTCTTGTTCTTATTTTTTCCTTAGCTAAAATTCTATACATGTCTTTTCTCACCCCTTTATTGTGGTTTTGAAACCTTCATCAGGGGCCAACAAGGTTCTCACAACCTTGGTTGTTGATGAAGTTTCTAAAATTTCCTCTCTAATTTTATTTTATTTGAATAATTATTTGAGTTTCAACATTTTATTGAGGTTTTGGAACCTCTATTGGAAACCTACAAGGCTTTCACAACCTTTTTGGAGTCCAACAAAAATTTTCTAACTTATTTTCTTTATCAATATAATCTTTGTTTATTGATGATTAAAGGTGGTTTTGAAACCAATTTTGGCTAGAAAAAAGGTTATCACAACCTTTATGGAGTCCACTTCATCCTTTTTTTAATACCATTTATTCTTTGAGAAGTGAGAAAAAAATTCAAAAAGAAAATTTTGTTTTATTCTAAGCTCCCAATGGATTTTTTTGATACCTCACAAAATTTTGAAGGAAGTAGATTCTAAGTGTTCATCATTTCTTTTGGATATTTTATAACCTTTTCAAGCTCTAACATGCTTCTCCAAACCGCATCAAAACTCAATGCTATTTCAAAAATTTTGAAGCTATAATTTTGAAGTGTTGTTTAAAATATTTTTGAAGATTCAAGAACTAGTCTCAAATATCGACAAGGTTCTCATAACCTTGTTGGAAGAAAATAGGGTTTTGGTAACCTTATTATTCATGAACAAGAAGATGAAAGAGGAATTAAAGAGAGACTAAGTGCATGATTTTTTGGTGAGTTGAGGAGGTTGTGAAACATTTATTGACTCTTGAAAAGGTGGTCAAAAAAATTTCATATTCCAACAAGGTTTTAAAAACTAGTTATGTGTCTAAGGCCTAGTGCTAATATGAAGAGAAAAATCTTATACGTAGGCTTGAAACATTTTTTCATAACTCAAAATTTGGTCTTTAGTGCTAATAGGTTCTTAAAAGAACAAGGATTATGCAAGAAGGAGAATACTATTGATATGAACACCTATGATATTTTTAAGGAACATTTAAATTAGTTTTTGGTTCCAATTCATAAAAATGCATTAATTCTCATTTACTTTCATTAATGGTGGTAGCAATCCCACTTTCCATAATTGAAGTCCCAACTACTAGATGTTAATGCTGATGTATTCCTTCAATCTCGAGTGCACTTTTTAAGGAATTATTGATCCTTTTCCATGGATTCACTATTAACAATAATGCTATAGATTTGGATTTCAACCCAAGGATATATTTTATGTTCTTTGTCTCATGGATCTGGGAGAAATTATCTCAGTATAGAAGAAGTGTCAATATTTTCTAGGGTTTCAATAATTGAAATTCAATTAGAGGTCAGTGATAAAATTTGTAGGATATCTAAAGGTACTATATCATAGTCTATGTAGATGTAATGTCTCCATGATCATAGGTATAATTTCAAGGTTTCTTATAATATCATAGAATTTTTCTTTAGCACATTTGGTGTTGTGAATGTAAATTTTATCAAAAGTGTGACAAATAAATTCATCACCATTGAAGAGGGCGGGGTTGTACAAAAATTGTTTACAAAAATGGTAGTTTGTTTTTCTTATTAAATTAAATATTTTTATTTGTATCTTTTATAAATAGTGTAGAAGACCCAAAGGAAGGAAGAATGGATAGTAGGGTAAAAGAAGGTTCCTTAATCAAGATAATAGTATAATGGTAATCATGTGGGACTCTACATAGATGAGGAAATGATTTATATCTCATTAATATAATGGTATCCTATATTAAAGGCTACAGGTCCTCTCTACATCTAAATTAGGGAGTGCATATGAAATCTATAAGAATAAGGAATGGTAAGAGAATATGATATATGTTATTTTTATTGGAACCTTATTTATAGTGCAAAAATTTAGTGAATGTAACCTAAAAAACAATGCTTACTTGGAAATGCTGAAGAAATTGATTTACCAATCTATCAAGAGAGATAATAGAATGATTATATATAGAACAAAAATATTCCAACATCGTGTCTTTTAATCACTACAAGTATATATTTTTGAGAAAACATCCTATAAAATAAAATTTCTACATAAAATGGTAAATATAGATGTATAAAATTGAAGCATATGGAGCAAAAGATAGAGAAAGTCATAGGAAAAGAATACAAGGTATGCAAAATACTCATGTTGAGGCTTCTTCTCTACCATTAAATGTTAATTAAAGTGAAGATGAAATATAATTTGAAAATATTGAACATCATATTGAAATTGAAAATGAAAATATTGAAATTAAAAATGAAAATATTGAAATTAAAAATGAAAATGTTAAAAACATTGAAAATAAAAATGTTGGAATTGATATGGAAGATGTTGAAAATGGTATTGAAAATAAAAATACCAATAGCACTAAAAAAATTGAAATTAAAAATGAAAATGTTGAGAGCATTGAAAATATTAGAAATGAAAATGTTGAAATGAATCTTATATATCACCTAATTACATGAGACACCCTAAATGGTTACCTGAAATAGATGAGAACATATTAGATAATCTTGATGGAAAAAATTCATCAATAAAGTTTCAATCAATATGTTCAATCAATACTTTTTCGATAAGACATTAACCAAACAATGTCAATTTTTTGTGCAATTGATAAAGTCTTACAAAATGAGACCATTATTGAAAATTAAAGATTTTTGTCACCAAAAAGTTAGAAAAAAAATAGTATTATTATAAAAAATATTTTTAATGCTCTAACTTCTATTGGAAAGACTAGTAAGGAAAAAGATAAAAGAGTTGCTTGTAGAGTGATCACAATCTCACTAGTAAGCCATCATTTGACAAAGGCTCTTTTAATGAGACAAACTTGTGTTGATTTAAATATAAATTGTAAAATATTGAATAGAGCACTCTCAAGAAGAAGAAGGCTTGATAGTCCTCTTCAAAATGATACATGGGCTTTTAGTGGGAGGCTTCCATGTGTTGATAAGAAGCTAACCGATAATGTAAAGATGTGAATTGAACAATTTTGGAACTCTCACTCTAGAGTATCACCAAATGTAAAGGATGTTTTAAAGTTAAGAATTGGTAATCGAGATCGCACATTGCATCCTAAATATTTCTTGGAATGTAGCCAAACAATATTGTACAAAAAAAAATGTGAAGCACATCCAAATTTGCAAATCTCACAAAGGGATTTTGAGTCTTGCAAGCCATTTTATTGTGTAAGCATTAATATTCGTAATACATGTTGTTGTAAATACCATGTTGAGTTTCAAAGTATCATGAATTATTATACTATATTCACTCTACTATGCATACTAACGAAGTGTTGTAGGAGTGTCATGAAATGCAACTTCCCAAGTCATCCAAGGACTTATTAGATTTATTTTTATCTGTTAGAGGTGATGGTTGCTTATTTTATAGAAATGATTGTTAAATAAAATGTGTTTTTTCAATGTGGTGGTTTATTGAAGTTTGTAACATGTTTTAAAGAGGGCAATGAGCATGGTTTCTCTAACAAGATTGTTGAGAAAAAAAGGTTTGAGATAGTCAAATACACATTGAAGAGTGGAGGTGAAGGTTCTAGATACAAGTTGGTTACAAGAGAGGTAAGTATTTCTAATTTTATTTATGATTTTAAAAAAACATTTTCTACAAATATGCAAGGCATAGCCACAGGTCCCAGTAGTCGGATTGACAATTCAAGATGTGTAAGGACTCTTTTTTGATTGGAACTGTTATATTCGTGGTTGATTTTTCAAAAAATTATACATTTCAACCACAAAATGAGGTATAATCACAATATTACAATTCTATTCAAATTACTATTTTTGTCCACATAACATATAGATATGCCCCTGATAGTATAGAAGAGGACAAAAAGATAATCAGGGAGTACCATTTTTACATGAGTGAGGATAGCTCTCATTCATCTGAACTTGTGGGTATGTGCAGGATCATCATGGAAAAAATAGGCCCTTAAGTGGCAATGAAAATTCAGAAAAAGCAGAGTTTGGCAACTTGACGTAAAAATTTGAATAAGTTGTCTATATTATTTCAAAAATATGTAAGAATAGAATCTGTAGAAAATTAAATTTAATTTCTAAACTACTAGGTTTATTTTTCTATAAAAAAAATCTATTTGGTGAAAAATTGAAATTTCAATGCAGTAGTACTTAAATTTCAAGGAAAAAATAAGAAGTAGGTGTCTCTCTGACCACCCTAACCATAATAAAATTATAATAATTTTTTATAAGATTTTAGATATAAGTAGATGACTAATGTCCGAATGTGATGCATATTTTTTTGTAATTTGTTTCCAAGTAAATAATTAATTATGAATTTTTATTACAAATTTTTAAAAATATAGAATTTTGTATGTCTAGCCACCTTAACTTGGTCAAAACTTCATGAAATTCATTTTTTATTTTAAATCCTATAGTATGCAAAGCATAGAATGTGATGCATGTTTTGGATTCAAAAAATGTGATACCGTTTGAAAGCTATAGATGTTTTTCAATGAGGCTATCAATCAGGACTTTAGTCATAATTCTAATAGAAACTGAATAATAATTATTTATTAGATTCAAAGTAAAGTATAATTTATATTGGTGGAAAGCTAAGAATATCCTTTACAAACCCTATTCATTTCATCAATTTTGGGTAAAAAAAAGCCGTCAACCACATGGGCGAAGTTTGAAAAAGCAAGGGAGGTTGTTAAAAACATTTTTTGTGTTGACTTCTTAGCATTGGCAGGTCCGAACCAATTTCCAAATCAAGCCCAAGGCTAATCCGTAGGCATTAAATTTTGTGTCATCATATCGGATATCTGATTTGAATCCGATATCCAATATGTTTTAGATATGAGTTTAAAAAATGTTATACAATTTATAGTATATGATTTAAAAACATGCAATAAAGTTTATAATTTAATATATAATATACAATATAGTTTATAATGTAATATATGATATACTACTTATGATAATCTCTTACCGAATTATGTATTTAATATATAATATAATATATTTTTTTCTAGTAAAAGGCATGAATCCTATTGATAATTTATTTATATAACATAGTAAATACATAAAGATTACAAATCAAAATCTGATCAACCATTGATCAATGTGATGATCAGATCTTACAATATGCCATTCAGCCCACCCTCAAGCTTAAAATTCTGCGAACTTCAACAGATGACAATCTCCATGTGATGGGCCTAGAATTCTCTCCCCAAACATCCAAAGTCTCTGAAAACTTTTCTAGGTTCAAGATAGTTTCCATTTGTGTAAGTCGTGCAAACTTATCCCTAACAGTTCATTGTGTCATAAAAGAAAAGTGATTAGTTAGAGTTCGTGCATCTCAATCAAGCTAAAAGCCACCTAGCTAATTGAATCACTTCTGAGTCATTAACACTTCCAATATTTTGACAATAAATTCAATGATCCGATGCACAAGAGAAACATAATTATTTGTTTTCATGACTAGTTGCAGCCAAGTAACAATTGTCTCAACTGCATGTAATATTTTTGTCCCCATGGATCATTAATTTCATTTTTGGCATATTGTGTTTCAGATAACTCAACATGTTGTGGCAACAACATCCAGAAATGGATAGGGACACAGTGTTATGCCGCTAACTAACTACTCCAGGCCTGCATTTAGTACTTTTTTGAAGACATTGTTTGTTCTTGCTAGTTCAGATAAGCATGACTTGACTTTTTCTCTATCCACTGGTGCAGGAAATGCCTCTGCACAATGCATCTCAAATTCATGTCTAAGCTTCAGACCATACTCACTACTAACAAATAGATTGTATAACACAGTTATAAATCCAGTGTCTATTTTGGATACCCCTGCACCCCCTAAAAAAAAAATTGCTACCTAGATCTGATTCTCATGTCTTTCTCTATAAAGCCTCTATACATTCATTGTTCAATAAATTAATAGCACCATTCAGACCTGCAAATACATACTGAAAACTAGAAGTAGACATAGCCCTTTTGCAACAACTCTGCAGGTCATAAAAAACATCATCCACCATTGAATAAATTCATCAAATTTGATATCCTTCCTCACATTCTCTGCCATGAAAACTCTTCAAGGATAATATAAAACCCTGTCAATTTCTTAATGACACCTTAGTAGGGTTAAATTTTCCTGTTATTGCCAAACCCTTTGTTGCTGATGGGAGTGTCAAGTCGCATAAAATGTCTCTTGTGTACAGTTCTAAGGGCCAACTTAATTTGAAGCCTCCACTTGTGTTGCAGGAACCACAGAGGGGTTATCTTTAAGGTGTATGTTGTGGGATATTATGTGAAGTGTGTGAAAAGGAAATCCCTTCTTGATGTGCCAGAGGAAAATATTGTTGGGAGCTTGAGAGAGGCATTAGGATTGCATTTGTTTAATTTTGATGTTATCAAGGATACCAAGGTTGGGAATCATTACCATGTGATTGATATCAATTATTTTCCTAGTTATGCAAAGATGTCGGCTTATGAGTCAGTGCTGACAGATGTCTTTAGGAATATTTTTCATGAGAAGAAGAGGTTGGAGGGCAATGGATTTGAAGATGGTAAATCGGATCGTGCACAGTCTTTTAGTGGAAAGGATAAAAATGATTTTGACTAGTGCACCAATGCAGGACTTTCTTCTACTGCCATTATTAAAGATGGAAATTGTTATGATAAAATTACTAGGATGGGTGCAGGATTGCAGTTGGACAAAGCAAGGGATGCTTTAAAGGGAAACTTGGCCAAAGTAAAAGGTCAAACCTGGTAAGCCTGTCACAAAGATGGATGATGGAGCATCTGAGTTTTCCTTTGTGCCACTAGCAGCATCACATCTCACCACAAGAACCACTGATTAGGATCATTATTTTGTAGAATATGTTTCAAGTTGTGTCCCTGGTGAACTAAAGGGATATGGTGAGGCACTGCTGAAGCCCTCAGTGCACATAGAAAAACCCATTGCAAGAGATTGGAAATTCTCTGAGAGCTTCCTTGCATTCTACACATGACCCATTGATACCAAAAAATCACTACATCCTTATCTGTTAGAAGACTCTCATATATCATGTGATACCATTTAATGAACATGGAGTAATTCAAAGACTCAACACTCACTTCCATGGTCTCTGTTACAACTAGGTTAAGAATGTTGTCAACTAGGGAATCTTACTACTAAAACTCCTTGGGAATACTGCAACAATTCCTTGGGAGCTGTCTAAATATTCAATTCCCTTCAGTTGTGTATGAAAATTGTCTGAAAAAGATCATTACAAAGATTCTTTATCTTTGAACCTGAGTCTTGGCGAATACAGTGGCACCAATAATAAAACTTCATCACATTCAATTCTTATGAGGATTTCTGAACTTATATCCATGGAAACCATGCCACTGTAGAGACTTACTCTCAGTCTTGAAGTTACCATAATTACCTCATATGCCAAATTCTTTGCTAGAAAAAATACTTTGCAATGTCACCATAATTACCACAACGTGCTATAGGACAACAACCTTAGGAAATGAATCATAGTAATAAATAGTAATACACTAAGTTTCTATGCCTCCTTCCTTTATCAGAATATCTGCCAGTTTTCTTTGTATTTTTCTAGGGGTAACATCATGTATAAGTTCTTCTTCCTTTTGCTCACAACCTAAATTCGCTAGACAATCAGCCAGGTTGTTCCCTTCTCTATATGTGTGTAGTATTTGAAAGTCACCCACCTTCTCCAGCAAAGACCAAATCTGATGTAATATATAGTCAAGCTTCCAATTTTGTATTTTTCTCTCCTTACAAGCATTTATTACCATCAGTGAGTCACCTTCAATTTGCAACTTTGAAAGCTTCAGATGAATTTCTACCTTTAACCCCTACAACAATGCTTGGGCCTCTACAATATTGTTCATCCTTGGAGGGATCTTAAATGACATAGCACTTACCAGCATTCCCCTACAATCTCTAATAGCTACTCCTACTCTAGAGATTCCAGGATTTCCCCTAGCTGCACCATCAAAATTTAATTTGAAATAACCCAGGGGAGGAGGACACCATACAATCTTTGATCTATCCACTTTGTGATGTGTTGGTTGATGCAAGCCACCTTTAAAAGGAAGTGATAGATGAGGCCAATTCCTTAAAAGATTTGCATCCCAATCAGTGAATACGGATCCTACATGCTTTACTTTTAGTACATAGCCATTCGCTACTTCTGAAATTGATTTCTCCAATGTACTTAATACCTGTTCTCTATTTAGTATCTCATTTCTAAATATGCACTTATTCCTTGCCCACCATATTTCCCAAACTACCATGGCCGAGATAACTCTCCAAATGCTTGTGAAAAATGCATTTTTATATAACATTGGCCAACTTGAGAATAGTTTCCACAAACTATTTGGTAGCGGTGCTTGCCAATTCAATTTGTTTGATACAAAATACCAACATGACTGAGCTATTGGACATGATAAGAAAAGGTGATTCACATTCTCAGGATCTACTTCACAAAGAACACACCTAAATGGCTCCACAGCTCCCAGTTTTGATAATCTATTGCTTGTTAAATCCTTGTTCTTAATTGCCAGCCATGCAAAGCATCCTACCTTTGGCAAAATCGATGCATTCCAACAGAAAGAGTAAGCTCGTTGAGATTTCACTTATAAATCAGCTTGAGAGATTTCTTTATACCCAAAACGAACTGAATAATTCCCTAATTTTGAAGGAGCCCATCTTAACCTATCATTTTCTGCTGACTAATAAACAAACCTTCCTTCCAAGATTTTTGTAAGCAGCATTTTGTTATCAACAGTGATTAAGCAGTCTGAAAAATCTTTCCATTTTACCCGTCCTATCAAGGGGTTTGTACTTTGTACATAGTCTTTTACTTTTGAGCCCCACCTTTCCGATAATATGCCCTTAGTGTTTCCAAAATCATGAAGCGAATTTAAGGGTGGATTTCCATTCCACGAGTCCTTCCAAAAGAGTGCCTCATTACCATTGTGAACCTCCCAAGTTAGATATGGAGCAATAAGTTTCCTATAGGATATTAAGAAGTTCCACATGGCAGATCCTGATGGGGGATTTAAGATGGTGAGAATTCTGGCCAGATTTGCATTGTCCAGATACTTTCCTTGCATGGTCTTACACCATATCAGATTTGGCTTAGTGTACATATGCCATACCATTTTGGCCCCTAAAGATATATTTCTTGCAGAAAAATTATGAATCCCTGCACCTCCTTTAAATTTATCCATGCACATATTTTCCAGTGAAATCAGAGGAATTTTCATTTTATTGTCCATGTTTCCAGACCATAAGAAGTTCCTAATTACTTTCTCAATTTGCACTATGACAGATTTTGGAGCTTTGAGTACTGACATATATTAATTGGATATTGTGGATAACACAAATTCAATCATTAGAATCTTGCCTGATAATGACAACCACCTGCCCTTCCAAGACAAATTTTTTGCTTGGATACTTTGAATAACCTTTTGCCAGTATGAAACCTTATTTTTCCCTACAAAGAAAGGAATGCCTAGGTACTTACAAGGGAGATATGCTTCTTGGAAGCCCAGAATCTTCACTACCTATCTCTTAACAGCTGAATTTACATTAAATAAGTAAATTTTTTATTTTCCTTCATTTATTTTTTGGCCAAATGCTGAAGTATACTTATCCAATACCTCTTTTATCTATTTTTCCTCTAGAATGGTTGCTTTACCAAAGAGTATTGTATCATCAGCAAATAAAGAATGGGTTGTTGTGACATTAGTATTTGGGATGGAAATCCCTTGTAAAGAACCCTAACTATGCACCTTATGAATAGTCCTACTCAAAGCCTCTGCTAAAATAATGAAAAGAAAAGGTGATAAAGGATCACCTTGGTGGACCCCTTGTGTTGAGCTAAAAAACCCCATTGGAGAACCATTTATAAAAACCGAGAACTTTACCCTAGATAGACAAGACATAATCCACTTGCACCACTTTTGGCTAAATCCAAACTTTTGTAATACTTGTAACAAGAAAACCCAGTCAACCCTGTCATATGCTTTCAACATATCTAGCTTTATAATCATGGATGAAAGCTTGTGACTGGAAATTGAGTGGAGGACTTCGTGTGCAATAATTTCCCCTTCAAACATTTCCCTACCTAGCACAAAACCTCCCTGTTCTACCGATATTATTTTAGCCACTAATGGATGTAATCTAAGATAAATAACCTTGGAAAAGATTTTGTAGAATGTGTTGCAAAGGGAAATAGGTCTAAAGTCTTAAAAAGTAGTTGGAGAATTGAATTTAGGTATTATTGCTAAGTGTGTTACATTAAATTGTTTTAGCATACAACCTGTCTTTCTCGATTCCTCCATTGCCCTTAAAAGATCAATACCAATGAATTCCCAACATTTTTGGAAAAATATCGCCGTGAATCCATCTGGACCAGGTGCTTTGTCAGCTGGTAATGAGAAAACAACTAACTTTACCTCCTCTAACATGAATGGAGATAGTAATTTGTCATTTTCCCCTTGGAAAATTATCTTTGGAATAGCTTCTAATAAATCCTCTCTATCCCTGCCCATCTGTGCATCTACTCTTTTATTACCTATGAGAAAATTGGAGAAGAATTTTATCCCCTCCTTCTAAATATCCTCTTCCTTAGACAGCAATGAACCTGTTTCAATATTTTAGTTAATGTATAAATATTTAAATATATATATATATATATATTACTAATATATAAAATATTTAAATATTACCTCTCTCTCTCTCTCTCTCCATCTCTCTCTCTCCCAAGTCTCTCACTCAATCACTCTCCTCAAACTATAAACCTCTCTCCCTCTCTCTCC